>JAJJMF010000231.1:40947-84317 GCA_022058775.1 Vitis hybrid cultivar
ATCATTGATAGCTTGTTAATCCTTCCCAGTGAACGATCCTAGAGCCATTATACTATAGTAGTTTTTTCTTTGCTACCCTAGTATATGGTGTTATAGGTTATAAATTTTGTTGATTACTCCCTCAATCAAGGAGCACCAGCTGGACATGAATCAGCTGAGACACCAATTGGGCACGAATCACTAGAAGTATGAGGTTGCATGATGGACTACCAAAAACTTTTTGGGCTGATGTTGTTAGCACTGCAGCTTACCTGATAAACCGAGGACCGTCAATTCCCATGGAGTTCAAACTTCCTGAGAAGGTTTGGAGCGGTAAAGAGGTGAAGTTTTCACATTTAAAAGTTTTTGGTTGTGTTTCTTATGTTCATATTGATTCTGATGCTCGTAGTAAACTTGATGCAAAGTCAAAAATATGTTTTTTCATTGGCTATGGTGATGAGAAATTGAGCTATAGGTTTTGGGATGAACAAAACAGGAAAATCATCAGAAGTAGAAATGTGATATTTAATAAACAGGTTATATACAAGGACAGGTCAACTATAGTGTCAGATGTTACAGAGATAGATCAAAAGAAATCTGAGTTTGTCAACTTAGATGAATTCACTGAAAGTACTGTCCAAAAAGGGGGTGAAGAAGATAAGGAGAATGTAAATTCACAGGTAGATCTGAGTACACCTGTAGTTGAAGTGCGCAGATCTTCCAGGAATATTAGACCTCCGCAGCGTTATTCACCTGTTTTAAATTATCTCCTATTGACTGATGGTGGTGAGCCAGAGTGTTATGATGAAGCCTTGCAAGATGAGAATTCAAGCAAGTGGGAGTTAGCCATGAAGGATGAGATGGATTCCTTGTTGGGGAATCAAACATGGGAACTGACTGAATTGCCAGTAGGAAAGAAGGCTTTGCACAACAAGTGGGTATAAAAAATAAAGAATGAACATGATGGTAGCAAACGTTACAAGGCCAGATTAGTTGTTAAAGGGTTCCAGCAGAAGAAAGGCATTGACTACACAGAGATATTTTCTCCAGTTGTGAAGATGTCAACAATCAGACTTGTACTGGGAATGGTGGCTGCAGAAAACTTAGATCTTGAGCAGTTAAATGTGAAGACAGCATTCCTTCATGGTGACTTGGAGGAAGACCTTTACATGATTTAGCCAGAAGGGTTCATTGTTCAGAGACAAGAAAATCTAGTATGCAAATTGAGAAAGAGCTTGTATGGCCTTAAACAAGCTCCTAGATAGTGGTACAAGAAGTTTGACAGTTTTATGCATAGAATTGGGTTCAAGAGATGTGAAGCTGATCACTGTTGTTATGTTAAGTTTTTTGACAATTCTTACATCATATTACTGTTGTATGTGGATGATATGCTTATTGTAGGGTCTGGCATTGAGGAGATTAATAATCTGAAGAAGCAATTGTCCAAACAGTTTGCAATGAAGGATTTGGGAGCTGCAAAGCAAATCCTTGGTATGAGAATCATTAGAGACAAGGCTAATGGTACATTGAAGCTTTCACAGTCAGAGTCTATGAAGAAAGTTCTCAGCAGGTTCAACATGAATGAAGCTAAACCAGTGAGCACACCCTTGGGGAGTCATTTTAAACTAAGCAAAGAACAGTCACCAAAGACAGAAGAAGAAAGGAACAATATGAGCAAGGTGCCCTATGCCTCAGCTATTGGTAGCTTGATGTATGCTATGGTGTGTACAAGGTCAGACATTGCACATGCAGTGGGAGTTGTGAGCAGATTCATGAGTAGGCCTGGAAAGCAACATTGGGAGGCAGTCAAATGGATTCTAAGATATCTGAAGGGTTCATTAGATGCATGTCTTTGCTTCACAGGTGCAAGTTTGAAACTACAGGGTTATGTAGATGCTGATTTTGCTGGTGATATTGATAGTAGAAAGAGTACTACTGGGTTTGTTTTTACTCTAGGTGGTACAACTATATCATGGGCTTCAAATCTACAGAAGATTGTTACTTTGTCTACTATAGAAGCTGAGTATGTTGCAGCAATTGAAGCTGGAAAGGAGATGATTTGGCTACATGGTTTCTTAGATGAATTGGGTAAGAAGCAGGAGATAGGCATTCTACACAGTGTCAGTCAGAGTGCAATTTTTCTTGCCAAAAATTCGGCTTTTCATTCAAAGTCGAAACATATACAAACAAAATACCACTTTATCCGTTATATTGTTGAAGATAAACTGGTAATACTTGAGAAGATTTGTGGATCTAAGAACCCGGCAGACATGTTGACTAAGGGTGTCACTATTGAGAAGTTGAAGTTGTGCGCAGCTTCAATTGGTTTTCTAGCTTGAGGACAGGAGGATGAGTTGCAGGGATGAGGGATTGTTTTTTGGAGGATAGCAGTTTGATGTTGGTGATTGGACTAGTCTCCAAGTGGGAGATTTGTTGGGCTTTGTGGAGCCTAGTTTTGTTTGATCCGATTTGACGACCCGACCCGAATAATATTGCATGGCTTTTTAATGGGAGATTTATTGAGGCCTGTTGGGCCCATTTAGCCCATTGTGGAACCACCTTTTGTAATTAGGGTTTTTTAGTGTGGTGTGGTTGCCGTGTTATATATAGAGAGAAAATATTGTAGCCGCTGGGGTTGTACTCTGTATTCTTCCCTGATAATAGTGATATCCTTGCAACTCCGTGGACGTAGACAAATTGCCGAACCACATAAATACTGTCTTGTGCATGTGATTGTTTTTCTTTGGCGTGTGTTTTCTCTATTTTTTTCGTTTCTCACAGGTTAGGAATTCAGTTTAATTCCCTACACTTCCGTATTGAGGAATTTGAAAGCATACCTGTCTAGTAAAACCCCTTGAGGACCACCATGTTCAGAAAAAATTCCATTTGTACCAATCAGCTATTCAAGAATCCTCCATTCAGTTTAATCTCCCACTCTAAAGATTTAAGCTATTTCTTATTGCTTGAATAAGAAAGGATATATATCTCTATATCATATTGAATAAGATATATATATTTCTGAATATCATTTTCAATGCGATATAATATTTTTAAATATTATATTAAATAAATACAATATCCTAAGGTATTATATGTAATGGATATGTTTGGTTATGTTTATATTTAGTTTATAAAATAAATAAAGAATAAAATTAAATATATATTATTTTTCAATGTTCAAAATTTGTTTAAAATAAAAATTATATTTCATTATGATACTTGCTATTAAAAATTATCTTATGTTTAATATTATTTAGAAACTGTTTAATGGTTTAAAATTTAATAAATAATTATTTATTTATTTATTAACAATATTTATAATTAAAATATTTTAAATTTATAAATAAAAAAGTTATGTTATTCAAGATATAAAAATAATACACACACACACATATATATATATATATATAAGATAAATTTATGATATGATATATGTTAATTTTATACCTTTTATTAGAATTAATAATCTCATAAAAATAAAATAAAATAAAAACCTGGATAATATATCCACCACTTAGCATATTACATGTTTGATGAAACATAAAATAGGATAAAAAATAAAATAACTTATCTCATCTCATTACAAACCAAATATAGAAAAGTTATTCTCTCTTTTATTCTACCTCATACTGAACTATGTCCAACCAACCAAATATGAGATTAGGCTTGTTTCTTTTTTACAATAAATCCCCTTATTATTTACTCTATGACACAAGTTAACAATATAAAGATTGCCTAGGTCAAACTTTTAAAGCTTTTACAGAATACAAAACCAAGTAAATAAATCCCTTCACATTCACTTTAACAACTATAACAATACGATTTGAAGATGGAGATTGTACTACAAGATGACTTGTCTACTGGCCAAAACCATGCTTAATGTTCATCTGTAATAAGTACTGACAAACATTTTGGAGAACGCTAACCTCAAACTAAAGTAACTAATCTATTCTGTAACCCTTTTCAGAGTATTGGTTGATATAATTATGCCACCATTATAACCAGCCATCAGCAGCTTCCCTATTTTAGACCTCCACTCTGAGACTTCCCTCTCATTCTGCTTGTCATGAACAACTCTGTCGCAATAGTTGAGCATTGTTGCTAAGCCACTATTTGGTATCCACCCGTACTCTGTTAACACGCGCGCTTCACCTTCAGTCAAATCTTCTCCAACCTAACCAGAGGGATAAACAGGCATATTATAGAAAACTAAAAGTAGTTGCTTTATAAAAGCAACCAGAAATAATATACAAGAAAAGAAACAATAAACAAATAATTTAAGTATCAGACTTAAAAGGTGTTAGATAAATCAATTTACTCACTTTAAAGTCACTTAATAACTTAAGTTATTAAGTAGATTAAATATATTTGATAAAATAAGTTAATATCACAACTTAAAATTAAAAATAACTTTAAGTATTAAATCAAAATAATTAATTTATTCTTAAGTCCAAATATTTTTGTCTTATTTACCCATATATACTGAAAATATATTTAACAACCACAACTCCATATCCATAACTTATTTTTATAGTAAATATTTTAAAGTTATCTAATATATCTATAATACTTTAAGTATGAATATTTAATAAAAAAATTATTATTTAAGATTAATGAAAATAAATACTAATTAAAATTAATGATAATAAACATTAATTACAATTAATAAGGGTATATATGTCAATTTGATGACTTTGAATAAATTTTAATTTAACGTTACCAAACAACCTTAATACATAAAGTAATAAATAAATAATAAGTTTTAAGTTAACAACTTAAAAACAATTTAACTTAAAATCATTAAATAATAAGTATTGAGTTTTACCAAACACCCACTTAAAGGTCATTTGGTAAATCAACTTAATAACTTAAAGTGATTTAATAACTTAATTTAAGTTGTTAAGTAGATTAAGTAAATTTGGTAAAATAACTTAATATCACAACTTAAAGTTAAAAATGATTTTACATTTTAAGTCATAATAATCAACTTATTCCTAACCTCAAATCTTTTTGTCTTATTTGTCCACATCTAATGAGAATATATTTAACACCCATGACTCCACATACATGATTTATTTTTTATAATCAATATTTTAAGATTATCTTATATATCTACAATACTTTAAGTATGGATGTTTATTAAATAAATGTATTGCTTAAGATTAATTAAAATTAATAATAATAAACATTAATTACAACTAATGAGGGTAAAAATGTTAATTTGATAACTTAAAATAAATTTTAAGTTAATTTTACCAAACAACCTTAATACTTAAAGTAAAAAATGAATAGTAAGTTATAAGTTAACAACTTAAGAACAAATTAACTTAAACTCAATTTGAGTTATTAAGTAATAAGTATTAAGTTTTACCAAACACCTACTTAGGTATTCAATCTTCAATTCATCTAATTCTTCCTTTCCTTAAGCTAATACCACTAGATTCATGTGCATAACATATAAATAAAACCAGCAGACAAGTTTCAATGAGGTAAATAAACCAACTGGTAATACAAAACTGGAAATCATGACCCAAATGCCAGTAAAATGAATGTTTCAAGAAAGTGGAAAAGGGAAGATTCACTAAGTCAATGGTGAAGAGGGGCTATTGGTAAAGCCAAGGTTATCACACAGTATTCTTCAAACACTCCTCTCTCAATAATCTAACTGTTTTGATTGTCTATGTAGATGATATCATTTTGTTATCCATAATAACTTAGAATAGACTAAAGAATTGTAGTCATACCTAGCAAAAGAATTAGAGATCAAAGACTTGGGTAATCTAAGATACTTTTTGGGGATAAAGTTACAAGGTCAAAAAAAGAATTTTTATTTCCCAACAAATGTTTACACAAGATCTACTCAAAGAAACAAGCATACTAGGGTGTAAACTTGTTGATGCCCCTATTAAGTCAAACCATAGGCTAAGGAAAAAGAATGAAGAACCTATGGTTAACAAAGGCATCTACCAAAGAATGGAGGGAAAACTGATTATTTATCACGTTAGAACTTACATAGCATATGTTGGAATTGTGATGAGTTAGTTTTATGCATTGTCTATATAAGTCTCATATGGAATCTATGTATAAAATTATCAAGTATCTAAAGACAACCCTGGGCAAGGGAATAATGTTTTGAAAGAATGATGATTTCAACTTGAAAACCTATACCAATGAGGATTGGGCAGGTTCAATACAACACGTCTAAGAGGAAATTTAGTTACTTGGAGAAGCAAAAATAACCTGTTGTGAACAGATCTGGTGCAAAAGCCAGGTTTAGAGCTATGCCTCGGGGTATTTATGAGAACTACTATGGCTGAAAATTATATTCATATATCTTAAGATTAAGATAAAAGAGCCAATAATGTTGAATGACAACAAGGCAACTATAAATATAGTTTATAACTCAGTCCATCATGATCACACCAAACATGTAGAAGTATATCAATACGTCATGAAAGAGAAAATGGATTCAAGACAGAATTGTATACCATATGTCTCCTTGGTTAGGCAGTTGGCAAACATCCTCATCAAAGGCTTACCAAATCTTGTTTTTCATCAAATCTTAGACAAGCTACAAATGCAAGACATCTTTGCACCTACTTAAGGACAGTGTTGGAAGATTTGACAAATTATATCCAAATCTAATTGACTATAATTGGTTTGTAAATATTGTTATTGTTTTTGTATGGTTGTATATTTCACTTCTTTCATTATTTCTTTCCTAGAAATCCTTAGAAGTATGCCTAGTAATTAGGTTCCTTAATTTAGTCCTAAATTAGTTGTAGTCCAATCAACCCTTGTATGTATATAATTTGCACTCGCCCATTTGGGAACTAAGACATTGAGAAATTATTCATTTCTTCACTTTATGTGTCCTAACCTTTTGTGCCAAACCAAAGATATATGGTGCCTAATCTACCCTCACTACAGACTAGGTGGATGAGAATTGCATAGCAATTACTAGTGCTATCTTCATAAGTATGTAATGCATATTTAGCTAATGTAAGGAGATTTGCTTTCTATAGAAAACAATGCATGCAGCAGATAGAGAATTGCCTTGATGATAAGGTTATTGTATCTTTCAATGGTAGGCATCAACAAGATTTTGTTAAATGGAAGGATCATATAGTATTTAATGTAACATGGATTATAAATAATGAGTCTCAATGGCTTGATCCAAACATTCGTCACAATGAATGCATAAACATATGCATAAACACAACCCACTACCCATTTGAAGTTTGTTAAATGCATAAACATTTGGGAGAAAGATTCCTATTCACTTCAAATCAAGATTCCTATTCTTATCCAAATTAGGAGTTTTATTCCTATCACTTTAGTTTTCCTGTTTCTACTAGTATTCTATCCATATTTTTTTTTTCTTTAAGCTCCTTGAATTGTTTATAGATAGACATGTAGTTTGCAGGTATTATTCTTTACTCTCCTACTTGTATTTTCTCATCTCATCTTTATCCTTTGCTGTCTTATCTGACTCCCTTTTGCCCATTTTTTCCTCCCATCCTGCTTCAAAGGGTTAATCCACTTTCAGATTTAAATCCCCAACTAGAAGCACCAAAAGCAACAAAAAATATCTAGGGCTCTCACATCATCGAGATTTCTGTAATAAACAGCCATATGGTGCACAAGCATATATAAAAAGTTTAAGCAGCTATTTAATCCCAAATAATGGAATAAGCAAGAATCAATCAGAAAATATTTAGACCGACTTTCTGATCAATAAAAGCATCAACTTATGATCAACTCAGCAGAAAACATCAATTCATAAGTAGCGAGGGAAAAATGCCTCAGGATTCAAGATCATACCTTGCCTTATGTAACATGTTAGGCAGTGAATACTTAAAATACAGTAGCATAATAGGTTAATCAAAATGTTGACTACAGAAAGCAGTAAAAAGATCTGAATTCACCATGTAATACAATAGTTCAAACCACAATAACAGAAATCATGGATAGAGAAGTCTATTCAAATTATTACCAGTAATGCTTTATTCTCAATTAGAGTAATTCTGCTACAGCTAGTAAGCTTCATGGCAACCACCAAACGCTTGATCTGCCAGTTAATGGGTAATGAATCCACTAGCTCAAAGAAATATGTCGCATAGCCATATTCAGGACGTTCCAGCACTATTCTGTGGTCAAAGGGATCAGTAGTATTTCCATCATCCAGTAAAACACAAAGAATAAAAATTTTGGGGGAAAAAAAAGAAGAAAGAAAGAATAAAAAACACCCTGAAACATAGTTGTGTTGCTCAAATGCACCTGTTATGTCTTTCAAAAACAAATATAAATGCTTGGAGATCCCGGCACCAACCCCATTCAACAGGCCATTTTCGAAAGCGAAGATACCGTGTCTACATTAAAAGAGGGCAATTAATGAATCTTAACAAGAATGAGATGAAAATTTAATCATCAAATGTGAATGGAGAAAAAGTCCTTGAGAATATGCCATAGATAACAATCTTAGAGAACTATGTTGCAAGAAACTTCTTACCTGCTCCACCAGTGACAGTAAACAAGGCAAGCAATAACTAACTTTTGAACCCTTTTTGCAGCGTATAGGAGCAAACTTCAACACAGATTGGCGTTGAGAGAAAAGCTGCCCCCACAAAACCATGATGATGATCATAATAGTCATAATAATAATAATACAATAAAATTAGAAACCTAACTGATGCCCAATTCAGAATGCAGTGCATGGCTCAAAAAAGTTGTAGAACCAGAATAACAGAAAATTATAAATGCACACATCTACAAACATTTTATTAAGATTCACTCAAGTTGATTGTGAAGTGTCATCCCCAGGGAAAAAAGAAATGAAGAAAAGAAGAAAGAAAAATGTAGCTTATATTAAATGTTGAAAAAGTCAAGGACCAAAATTGCATGAATCAATCTTCTAATAACTGAATATTATTTTGTAGATACTTCCCTCTCCTTTTTTCTTTCTCTAGAATTATGTACATAATTAAGCTGTCAACTTTCCCTTTCTTAGGCAGAATCCAATTGTGCAGCTGCACTTTATTTTCTTTCTTAGTTCAGATTAGACTTTGTAACTACATATATGTGTAATCATCACCATTCAAGAAGTCAATGGAAATAATTCAGAATTTCCTCATGGTATCAAAGCTATTCTAGCATTCTGTGTCTTCTTTTCAACTTTCTTACCAGATTATTATACAAAATGGAGAATTTAAGCATATTTAGGGATAAGTAAGAAAGGATAAAGATAAAATAAATACAACAGAAAGTTTTTATTGAAGGTATCTTTACTTTTAATCCATTTCTAATTGGTTTTTATTTATATTTTTTCCTTTTATTATGTCGTATCTTTGTATTTCCATTTAAACTTTAGATCCTTTTCATTCAATTCCATGTGTCCTAAATTTTGTAGTTAAAAGAACCTACTTCCTAAATATGCAACCACACCTAAGTCCAAGAAACAAGCAAGTGGTAAAAGGTCAGGGTGGATATGAAAGGTTCAACAACTACTAAGGATTAAAAAAAAAAAATTTTAAATTAAAATTAAAATTTGAAAAAATAATACTATCACAAAACTAATTTTTGTGTGTGTGAAATGTGACACAAAGACATGGGTGCCTAAAAAGATAAAAGATTCTCAAAAAAGTTGCCAACCTTTGACATCACAGCTTCAAGCTCTGAAAAGTTATTTTCATTTAAGGAATCATCCAAGGCATCATCACTCTCCACTCCCCCATAAAGCCTAATTTCATCAACCAATACTCCTTTGTCAATTAGCACCTGCCAGTTAACGTTTCTTTAAAAACTCAAGCACAAATATCATTGGAAAGTAACATAAAATAAGTAACTTGCGTGTAGTACCTGTAGGAGTCCAGGAGCATCTTCATCCAATGCTGTTTGAACTGAATCCCTGCAATTCATTTTCAAAAACAGAAGACACTCAGACAGTAGACACAAGGCCAGAAAAACAATGTTCAAAAATTCATTGTGTGGAAACAGAAATTACGTGGCACTTCTTTTCCTTTTCCTAGGACGATTGATGCTTATTGGTTTAGAACATTCTGTAACAATAGAGCAATAATCCATGAAAGAATGCTCAATCTTTCTCAAGCATTTGTACTTTCTGGAAATACTCAAGTCAGAAGCCTCTTCTGGTGCCAGCAATTTAATCCGATCTCGCAGTGACATATGATCTAGTTCATCTCCACAGGACTCATCATCAGTTTGCAACTCACTCTTCACTGGCAGTGTGTTATCCACAGAATTCATATCTGGGCAATGCAAATCATTCATATCTGATGGTTCAGCCTTAACTTTGAGAAAGGTTGATGAAGTTGAACTAGTCATACTATCAGAGTTAGCAGGCACAGCATCCAGTATACCACATGATTTACACCCTGGGGAAATTTTCCCATCATTTTCATGAATTTCCATAGAACAACTTGACTTAGTTGATTCAGTCTCTTGCCAGGAACTGGCTAATAGCAAACAATGTCGGGGTAATCCTGAAATAATACAATTTGATGAACCAAAAAATGAAGTCAGGCCAACATTAAATGCATTTCTTTCAGGAACATTGTGAGACATCTTTCCAGTCACTGAAGACTCATCAACAGAATGACTACCTGTCTTTCCCTTCCCAGCACAGTCTTGAATAAGGTCTTCCATAACTGGGTTAGACAATCCTTTAGACCCACCCTGTGAAGAATAAAGTAATCAGCAACTCTAGTCAAAAGAAATCAAAAATAATAATGTAATATAACACTAGGACATTTAACAGATAAAGTTTGTCTTTCCCTGCTGTGCAGTACCCTGTGAAAATCAAGCAAAAGAAATCAATTATAATTGTACACAAGTTATAAAATATGATTGATAGATACTGACTTATATTGAATTAGAAAAATGACAGAAAATCAGTAGCTGATGAAAACTATTGTCCAATCACAGCAAAGTATAAACCACAAACCACATAAAAGAGGTACATGTTTAAGCAAAACTAACTCAAGAACATGGAGAGGAGAAAACAAATACACCATCAACAACATGGAAAAATTACAGAACTGACTCCTATCTTATTTTTTTCTCTAAAACCTTCCACAAACAACTATGAAGAGATCTGAAGAGTTCATTCCAATAGGGAATCCTATCACTACTAGAAAACTTTAAAAGTTCTCTTCTATAAAAAAAATAAAAAAATAAAAAAAAAATTAAAAAGCTTTATTTTAAGTTAATCTAATAAATTATAACTTAACCAAAGGAGTGTTGAAACCATAGGTTTGATTTTTACAAGTTTGAATTTAAAAATAAAACCAGAAGATAAGGCTTGACTGAGTCCTATTATTTTGGATTGTTTAGCTTTGATAAGTCCTAGATTTTTAGGAGTTAGAATTTAAAATAAAACCAGAAGATAAGGTTTGATTGAATCCTTTTATTATGGACTGTTCAGTTTAGATAAGTCCTAGTATGTTTAAATTTGTTTTTATCTCTAGTTTAAATTAGAGAGAATATCGGATGATTTTCTGCAGAATGGGATTGCTTCGTCTATTTAAGTTCTCGATGTAAACCAAATTTTTTCAATAGAGTATCATTCAGTTTCTCTTCCAAATTCAATATGGTATCAGAGACCAAGATCCGAACATAAACATGGTGAAAACTGCAATGACTGGCGAACATCCAGCAAGGTCTTCGAATGTCATCTCCAATTCTTCTCTTGACAATTCCAATGGTAATGGTGGTTCTGAAAATTCCATTCACCACATTACTGTCCACAAATTAAATGGAAAGAATTATCTCCAATGGTCTCAATCGGTAATGATGTATATATGTGGGAGAGGCAAAGACAACTACATCACAAGTGCAAAAACAGCCCTTGCGAAGAATGATGCATCTTACAAAACCTGGTTTTCCAAGAACAATATGATTATGTTCCTATTCTATAAGACAGCAAAAGAAATTTGGGATGCAGCCAAGGAGATGTTTTCAGACAACGAAAATGCAGTAGAGGTGTTTGAAATCAAAAGTCAACTTCGAGTTACGGCAAGGGGACCTCAGTGTGACCCAATACTTCAGCATTCTCTCCCAATATTGGCAAAAACTGGACATGTACAAAGAATTGGAATGGGATTGTGCTAGTGACATCATCAAATATCAGAAAATTGTGGAAAAAGAAAGGATCTTCACATTCTTGGTGGAACTCAACAAAAATCTCGATGAAGTCCTAGGAAGGATTCTTAGCACTAAGCCACTCCCATCACTTCGAGAGGCATGTTCTGAAGTCCAGCGAGAAAAGAGTCGAAAGAAGGTCATGATGAAGGATCACAACTCATCACATCGCTTTTCGAGCAACGACGGATCAGCCTTGGCCACCAAGGGACTAAATTCTCAACACTTTGATTCACGAAGGAGATCCAATAAGCCATGGCGTGATCATTGTGATCGAGTTGGTCACACTCAAGAAACTTGTTGGAAAATTCATGGGAAGCCTTCCAATTGGAAAAGTAACAGAACTCAGGAAAATGAACCTCAAGATTATCATGCCACCAATGATGAACCACCACAGTCCAATAACTCAACCAACAAAACACCTTTCAGCCAAGAACAGATGGAGCTACTTCAAAAACTCCTCACACGTGATCCTTCGAGTACGTCCACTACAGGATCAGGTTTCATTGCCCAGAAAGGTATATGTTCCAAAGCCTTGAATGTTTTTTCAAAGTCAAACTCATGGATTATCGCCTCCGGGTCATCCAATCACATGACCGGTGATATAACTCTTTTTCACTCTTATCAACCTTGTTCTGAGAGTTATAAAATTAAAATAGCTGATGGTTCTTACTCACCGGTGGCCGGTAAAGGGAGTGTCATTGTTCCGAATAGCTTTAGATTGCTCTTTGTTCTTCATGTTCCCAAGCTTACATGGAACCTGCTCTCTATAAGCAAAGTCACTAAAGATTTGAACTGTGTTACTAAATTCTTTCCTAATCATTGTGAATTTCAAGAAATGGAGATGGGGAAGATGATTGGTTGTGCCTGGGAGCATGAGGGTTTATATATCTTTGGCAAATAAAGCTTCAAAAGGACACACTCAAAAGGCAAGCTGCAATGTTATTTCATCTTTTACAAATTCCAGTGACCATGAAATAATGGTTCAGCACTTTAGGCTAGGCCACCCAAGCTTTCCATATTTGAAAAAGTTGCTTCCATCGTTATTTAGAAATAAAAACTTAGAGTCATTTCATTGTGAGTTCTATCAATTATTTAAACATTGTCTAAATTCTTATGTTTCACGACCTTATAAAAAATCTCATCCTATCCTTTTTCGCTCATACATAGTGATTTATGGGGACCTTCCAATATTAGCTACATAATATGCTCTAAGTGGTTCATTTTATTTATTGATGATCATACACGAATATGTTGGGTGTATTTGTTAAAAGAAAAATCTAAAGCAAAAGAGATTTTCAAAAATTTTAATGTCATGATTAACACTCAATTCCAAAACAAAATCCAAATTTTCCGCATTGACAGTGGTACTAAATACTTTAATTCAATTCTTGGACCCTATCTTCGTGAACATGGCATTATTCATCAAAGCTCATGCATTGCTACACCACAACAAAATGGAATTTCAGAAAGAAAAAACCACCATCTGTTGGAAGTGCTTGATCCCTTATGTTCACGACAAATGTTCCTAAATATTTTTTAGGGGAAGCCGTTCTCACTGCATCATACTTGATAAACAGAATGCCCTAGAGTATTATAGTACCAAACTCCCATCAAAGTCCTAAAAAATTGCTACCCTAACATTCGACTAGTGTCATCCCTACCACCAAAAATTTTTGGTTGCAACATTTTTGTCAATACTCGTGCTCAAAACAGAACGAAACTAGATCCAAGAGCCCTCAAATGTCTTTTCTTGAGATATTCTTCAACCCAAAAAGGTTATAAATGTTACTCTCCAATCACAAAAAGGTTCTATGTTTCCATGGATGTAACATTCCTTGAGCATCAAGCCTATTTTCCCAAAACGCAGCTTCAGGGGGAGATTTCAAGGAATTCCAGCTCAGATCAATTTTGGGATATTGCTATTCTAGCTGATATTGCTCTTCCAGCCCAATTTTTAAACCCGCCACCTCAACAGCCCCTGTAACAACAAGTAAGTCCAGCCCTGAAACCACAGTTGTTCCCTCCAATTGACAAAGGTCAATACCAAAGACCTGTTGGGAAGTTGATCTATTTATCCAAACTAGGCTAGACATAGCCTTTCTTATTAGTGTGGTTAGTCAGTTCATGCAAGCCCCCACTGAAGAACATCTCAGTGCAGTTCACAAAATTCTCCAGTACTTGAAAATGACACTCGGAAAGGGGTTACTTTTTGGTAAAAGTACCAAATGAGGAATCGAAATATATTCTGGCGCAGATTGGGCAGGTTCCATGAAGGGTAGAAGATCCACTTTAGGCTACTGTACCTACGTATGGGGTAATTTGGTTACTTGGAGAAGTAAGAAGCAGTCCGTAGTGGCTCGGAGTAGTGCGGAAGCAGAGTTTCAAGCTATTGCACTTGGTGCATGGTGAAGGACTATGGCTAAAACATGTGATGGAGGAGTTGAGATTTCAACCAAGTTACCAATGAAAATGTTTTGTGATAATCAAGCAGCCATCAGCATCTCCCATAATCCAATTCATCATGACAGAACCAAACATGTGGAAATAGACCGACATTTTATCAAGGAGAAAGTTGAGAATGGGGAGTTTTTATTGCAGTACACACCTACCAAACTTCAAACTACAGACATTCTTACAAAAGCTCTACCAAGACAGCATTTCGATTCTCTTATAAGCAAACTAGGAATGGTCAATATCTATTCCTCAGTTTGAGGGGGACTGTTGAAACCATAGGTTTGATTTTTAGGAGTTTGAATTTAAAAATAAAACCAGAAGATAAGGCTTAACTGAGTCATATTATTTTGGACTGTTTAGTTTAGATAAGTCCTAGATTTTTTAGGAGTTTGAATTTAAAATAAAACCAGAAGATAAGACTTGATTGAATCCTATTATTCTGGACTGATTAGTTTAGATAAGTCCTAGTGTGTTTAAATTTGCTTTTATCCCTAGTTTGAATTAGAGAGAATATCGGATGATATTCTGCAGGAAGGGATTGCTTCGTCTATTGAAGTTTTCGATGTAGACCAAATTTTTTCAATAGAGTATCATTCAGTTTCTCTTCCAAATTCAATAAGGAGTATGAGGGAAGGGACCTTTCAACAATCCCCAATTTGAGGCAAGCGACATTAACTCCCAATAACTCCTTGTTAACTGATATTAGACGGAAGTGAGAAGGCATAATTCTCTCACAATTCAGACACTGGTCTCCTCCTATCCTCAAAGATCCTCCCAGTTCTTTTTGACCAAATAACCCACAAGGTTGCCACAATGGACCTCCTCCATAGGGCCTTGCCTATGGGACTCCTACCAAAACCTCCAAAAGAAATGATCATATTATAAACACCTGTAGGAGCTATAGTCTATTACCTGCTGCTGAAAAAGAAGTCTCTGCCACAACTCTAAAGAACAGGGGCAGTTTAGTGTCATGTCCATCCTATTGTTTGACCTTAATGAGTAACACATCAATCATGACCACTACTTCCTAAATGTTGTTGTGATGATCTAAACCATCAACATTGTAATGTCCTTCATAAGATTGCAAGTATGATAAACTTTGTAAAATAGTATAACATATCATCCATTAGAAGAGATCACTTTGATATTCCCTCAGATTTTTTCAGAATTATTTAAAAGATCATTTATCATAAACAAGTTCATTGTATCATGAATCAAAAAAGTACAAGAAAGATGAGATGTTCTTCAAAGCAAAACTGTGGAGTGTCAAAATGAAGTCAAATATCAAATACCATAGAGAGAACAAAGAAAAAAAAAAGACTCAAGAAGATGTGATTCCCTACAAAAACCTCTAAGCTAATTGCACCACCTAAGCCCAATGGTTGGGGGACCAGAAACCCACTAAGACAAACACCTCAGCTTCAAACAAATCCAAAATCTCATGCAACAAAGAATCCAACTTCCACGGGGCCTCTCATTATCTTGAACATAGGAAATGAATGCTGCTAAGTCAACTTGCACTAACAAATGACTGAAGCTCAAGTTATGCATCTGGGTCAAACCTTCCAACAAGGCTAGTGCCACAATGTCTACCACTTAAAACTACCCAGAAGGCATGAAAAATCACTAACAGTCCCTCCCTCATGATCTTGGAAAACTTCATCAATGTGTAAGTGCCCCAGATTATCTAGAGAACCGTCATCAACCCTTATGAATATTATTAATTAAGTCCAAAGCATTTAACATCAAAGGCCTATTTATAGATAGGCAAACCTAAATCGAAGAAAACTCTAAAAGAATAAGCCTAAAATAAATAACAAAATAAAAACATTATCATTTCCTATATTTACACCTAATATAAGCGTGTAATTTAACATCTACATCTTCATCATTTTCCTTGAGCTAAAAATAACTTGACTCTAATGAGTTATGTTGTAGATATTGCTCCAAAAGATTATAGTCAAGTCAACAAAAAGCCTTGTCAGTAATCCAAGTGTCATCAATAAATGGATGATCTATTCATTGAATAAAGAAGTGTTAACCACTAGATGGTAGCCCTTGAGGCCTAGCTAAAATCGTAGAGTTGGGAGGATTTGTGGGAAGTTCTAGGTTCCGATCCCAATGGGGATAAAAATTTACTTACAAAAGAAAAAAAACCACTAATGGCAAAGTAAGCTTGGGTAGAGAATGAGCCAATCAAGCATGCATGAAGTTTCTTGATGGAATTTTTAAAGGTAAGCTTGGGACAAGTTGGAACCACAACATAATCATCTTCTTTAAACTATCTATACCTAAAGTGTGCATTAGCAAAAAATTTATAATCCACATTATTGAAGCAATTTTCCATTGTATCTCAGCATGTAAGTCATGAATGTGGTCAACAAAGACCTTGGTAAAACCAAAATGACAACAATTAGTAGGTAAAGAAACAAGATTAATGGGCTAACAAAGGTTGAAGACTATTAACAACTTCAATTTTTTTTTCCCTATGGGCCGATTAGCCAACTTATTTGCAAGCAAACTCAACCATAGATAAAACAAGACTCTAATTACTAGGTTTCTCACCAACCAGACACTTAAGCAAGTTGCCTAAACTATTCTTAATAACGTATGACTAATTGAGGAGGATAGAAAGTAGAGGAATACTTCAAAGTGATTCCAAGCAATTTCCAAAGTGTCTTCCAAAAATAGTTAACAAACTTGACATCTGACACTAGGGTAGAAGGTAAACCATGTAATCTTATAAATTCAAAAACAATTTCACCATATGCAAAGCATCGATGGTCTTAGAACATGGGATAAAATGGTTCATCTTAGAGAATCCATCCAAAACCACCAAAATGGAATGATCTCTAGCAATCTTGGGCAATACTAAGACAAAGTTCACGCCACCAAGGTTTATGTGGAACAAGTAGGAGCGTACAAACTTATGTTTTGTTTCTTAAGCTTACCTGACTAACTAGGACAACATTAGGACACTATTAAAGCAACATACCTTTTCAATAAAGGGTAACAAAACTTATCTTCAACTAGAGCTATGGTCTTATCACTACCAAAATGTTCAGCTGGACTCCCCTCATATAACTCCCAACCTAGGAACTCTCTAAAAGAAGTACGAGGAATGCACAATTTAACTCCCTTGGAAAGATAATCATCCTGAATCAGAACGTTAGCATGATTTCTGTTGAGGCTATTTAAAAGGTCATTACAAATAATACTTAAATCCAGCCAAAAAGGATGCTCATCCTTAATTCACTCAAAAACCTCCACTTTATTATTCATACTAAGTGAATGACAATGCCAGCATGCCTAAAGGCACTGGGCAGTCTTGTTTTCTACCCCAAAACAATGTTTAAAAACAAAAGTCATGGAAGAATTCAACTCATTCAACATATATTTCACTTAAGTTATGTTGGCAATTAAGGTATCTAAGGGCTTGTTGGTCAAAATAGAGGATCAAGTCCTTTGCTAACATATAATATCACCAAGGACGAAGAGGTTAAGCCATGATATAAAACTTTTTATCACAGGTAGAATGCTGTTGTTATGCTTCATTGAGTTTTTCACTAAAGTGGGCTACAAGATGACCCTATTGAGTTAAAATACCACCTATACTTAGCAAAGCTTTAAGAGTTTTCAGAACACCACCTAGAAGCATCACAAGGTACCTCAAAAACCTTGAAAGGACCAAAGTTTTGCAAAACAGGAACCCCATTCATTTTCTACTTAATTGTTAGCATGGCTTTATGAGCTACAAGAATCCATTAAATGTCTCCTTTTTTTCATGAACTCGGTAATTGAGGCATTGATGGTACTAAATCCCTTAATAAATATCCAAAAAATAAATCCAAACCATGGAACCAAGGGCATCGCTTATAGCCTTAATCATGTAAGGATCAATGAAGATACCTTGAGCAAACACAATAAAACATAGGAAAAACACTTAGACGTTGCATGAAAGAGCACTTCTTAAGTTTAACACAATTTCTGAGTGGAAACCTTTTCTAAAATGATTTGAATGTTCTTCCTTAGATCAATAATAGATCAAAATAATATCAAAATAGATAACAAGGAATTTTCCCAAGAATGGTCTCTAAACATGTGTCACCACTCTCATGAAAGTACTAAGGGTGTTACCCACTCCTAAGTCTATCTTCGAAAACCATTGGGAACCAACTAGCTCATCTAACATATCCTCTGGCCTAGGAATAGGAAACTTGTACTTAATTGTGATTTTGTTAATGGTGCTACTATCTACCTTTTACTCAAGTTAGCCTTAAAAGTAGGAGTACTGCTGGGGTTTGGTAAATTGTTTGGTCAAGGAGGGACAAATTGTAATTTGCAAACATACAAAAGTACTAGAGTGAAGCTAATGGGAGTCCCCAGGTTGGAAAGGGCATGGCTAATGAGGTAAGAATGGAGCTACTTTTTAATTTCTAAGGTCTTATAGTAAGTTTCCTCTAAGGACTCGGGTGAATCCTCACATTTAATTTCAGCTTTCAAACCAATTATAAATCTAGTAATAGTGACCTAAGACTCCTGTAGAATGCCACAACATGAAATTAGCTTCTCAAATCGAGACATATAATCAGTAATAGAGGAAGTAGTTTGCCTAAGGTTCAATAATTGATTTAACAAGTGATTTCCATTATAGATTGGGAAGCACCTCTCTATTAGTCATGACTTCACCTCTTCCCACACAATAATAGGGTCTTCACATGGAGGTTGATTAGATGGCCAATGTTAAGTAGTCTTGCTAACCAATAATGTGAAAAGAGAGAAAAGGGAGAATCCCTAATTTTTTTTGTTATTGAAAAACTGTAAATAATACACATTGGACTTGGGTATATATATACATGTTAATGGAACCTACAATACAATAAGGAAAGAAAAGGAAAAGGAAAAGTAAATAACCTAAATAATTGTACACTATCTAACACTCCCCCTCAAGCTGGAGCATATATGTTATATGCACCAAGTTTGTTACAAATGTATTTAATTCTAGGACCTCTGAAAGATTTAGTAAAAATATCTGCTAGTTGATCATTTGAATTGACAAAACTAGTCGTCACACATCCTGATGCGATCTTCTCTCTAATGAAGTGACAGTCAACTTCAATATGTTTGGTCCTTTCATGGAAGACTGGATTGGATGCAATATGCAAAGCGGCTTGGTTGTCACAGATGAGCTTCATCTGTTCATCCTTTCCAAATCTCAACTCCCGAAGAAGATGTTTCAGCCATATGAGTTCACATGTTGCCAGAGCCATAGCTCGATACTCGGCTTCAGCACTAGATCTGGCCACTACATCTTGTTTCTTACTCTTCCAGGATATTAGGTTACCTCCAATAAAAACACAATACCCGGAAGTGGAACGTCTATCAATGGGTGAGCCAGCCCAATCTGTATCTGTGTAACCAACAACCTGGGTATGACCTTTATTCTCGTACAACACACCTTGGCTTGGTGTGCTTTTGATATATCGAAGAATGCGGATTACAGCATCCCAATGGCTATCACATGGCGACTGTAGGAATTGACTAACAACACTTACAGGAAAAGAAATGTCTGGACGAGTAATGGTGAGGTAGTTCAGTTACCTACAAGTCGCCGATATCTCCCAGGATCTCCTAAAGGCCCCCCCTGTCCTGGTATAAGTTTGACATTTGGATCCATAGGAGTGTCTATGGGTTTACAGTGTAACATACCGGTTTCTTCCAAGATGTCTAAAGCATACTTCCTTTGGGAAAGAACCACACCAGAACTGGATTGAGCTATCTCAATCCCTAAGAAATACTTGAGTTTCCCCAAGTCTTTAGTCTGAAAGTGGGTGAAAAGGTGTTGCTTTAATTTCTGAATACCATTCTGATCACTGCCTGTAATGACAATGTCGTCCACATATACTACCAGATAAATACACTGCCCCGAAGAGTTATGATGATAGAAAACGGAATGGTCTGCTGTACTGCGGAACATGCCAAACTCCTGAACAACAGAACTAAAACGGCTAAACCATTCTCGAGGAGATTGTTTCAAGCCATATAGAGAACGGCGTAACCTGCACACTAAACCAGACTCCCCCTGAGCAACAAAACCAGGTGGTTGCTCCATATAAACTTCCTCAGCAAGATCCCCATGAAGGAAAGCATTTTTAATATCTAACTGATAAAGAGGCCAAGAACGCATAGCAGCCATGGAGAGCAATAGACGAACAGAAGCTATCTTGGCAACAGGAGAGAAAGTGTCACCATAATCAGAACCATAAACCTGAGTATAGCCTTTAGCAACTAAGCGGGCCTTAAGCCGATCAACCTGACCAGCAGGGCCAACCTTAACTGTGTAGACCCAACGACAACCAACTGTAGATTTACCAGAGGGTAAAACAACAAGATCGCACGTGCCATTGGAGTGTAAAGCAGTCATTTCATCCACCATTGCCTGTCGCCAGCCTAGATGGGAAAGAGCCTCAGGGGTGCTCTTGGGAAGAGAAACATAAGATATAGCAGAAACAAATGCAAAATAAGGTGAAGATAATCGATGGTAACTCAAAAAATTGTAAATGGAATGAGGATTACGAGTAGATCGATTACCTTTCCGAAGAGCAATGGGTAAGTCAGCAAAAGGAGGCAGAGCCGGGTGTCACAAGATGATTCAAATGAGCCTCCCTATGGGCTTATATAGAGCCAGGAAGCTTCTGGAGACTCCTAGAGTGGGAAGAGTGTGGAAGGTTCTAGAGAAGCCTGGAGGAATCCACACAATTCTACACTATGGTGGAAGGCATGAGAGGAGTCTAGGGCTTTCTAGAGAATTCCAGAAGTCTCTTGTATATACTTGTACATAGGCTTGTACCTAGAATGATGTAGGACATTCTAGAATATACTTGAGTTGTAAGGAACCCTCCAAGGTTCCAGAGAGTTCCCTTGGTGCCTATAAATAGGTGAGGGCCTCATTTGGCCAAGGCACCAAGCAAGTGAGCTTCCAAGCACTTGTAAAGGTTTCCTTGTGTTAGTAAAAGCTTCCATTCTTTAAAGAGTTACCTACTAAGTTTCTTAAGCTTTTGAGTCGCGAGTGTCTTAGCCTAGCAAGCTAAGCATCGGGGAGCAAGGCTGACTTAGCAAGATCAAGCGACTTAACTTGTCTAAGTGTCACACGAGCTTAATGAACGACTAAGTCCGTGACACGGGGCAGAAGAAGCTGAAGGGATAGGAAGTGAGTCAGCAGGTACCTCGGCCAAAGAAGGAGGAACAGCGACACGATGACGGCGATGATAAACCTGAAGTGGGCGAGAAGGCACTGCATCAGGTGGGGCGATAATGGGAAGGGGTAAGATTTCAGAAACAGGAAGAGACTCAGAGGTAGAGAAGAACGATGAGTCCTCAAAGAAAGTGACATCAACGAAGAGAAAGTAGCGATCAGTCTCAAAGGAATAACAACGATAACCCTTTTGAAGTCTGGAATATCCCAAGAAGATGCATTTTGTGGCTCTAGCAGAAAGTTTGTCCTGTCCAAGAGTGAGAATATGAACAAAGCAAGTACAACCAAAGACACGAGGAGGAAGGAAATAAAGTGGTTGGTCAGGGAAAAGAAGGGAATGAGGAATCTGATCGTGTAATACAGATGAGGGCATACGATTAATCAAATAACATGCTGTAAGAACAGCGTACCCCTAAAAACGAAAAGGAACATGACTATGGAGAAGGAGAGTACGAGTTGTCTCAACAAGATGGCGATTCTTACGTTCAGCTACCCCATTTTGTTGAGGAGTATGAGCACAAGAAGACTGATGAATGATCCCATGTTGGGACATAAAGGAAGTAAATGGTGCAGAAAAATATTCCCTAGCATTGTCACTGCGCAACACATGAATAGAAATATTGAACTGGGTTTGGATTTCAGCATAAAATTTCTGGAAAATAGAGAATAACTCAGCTCGATTTTTCATTAAAAATAACCAAGTACATCGAGAATAGTCATCAATGAAAGTGACAAAATACTGAAATCCTAAAGTAGACGCGGTCCGACAAGGACCCTAAACATCAGTGTGGACAAGTTCAAAATGAGACTTTGCCCGATTATTCAAACGCTTTGGGAACGAGACACAAGTATGTTTCCCAAGCTGACAGGACTCACACGCAAGCGACGACAAAAATGAAAAACGAGGGACCATTTTCTGGAACTTGGATAGATTAGGGTGGCCCAGGCGACTGTGGATGAGGAGGGGAGCATGAGTGGAAATGCAAACGGCAGGAGTTGAAGGTGAGGTGAGGTGACAAAGGCCTTGAGACTCACGTCCTATGCCAATCGTCTTCCCCGTACTCCGGTCCTGCAAGGTCATAAATTTATCAAAGAAAGTGATAGAACAGTTAAGAGTGCGAGTTATTTTGCTGATGGAAATAAGATTAAAAGGACACTCAGGGGCATAAAGGACAGAATGGAGAGGTAGGGAAGGGAGAGGATGAGCGAAACCAAAACCTTTAGCCATAGTTTGGGAACAATTGGCTAAAGTAACAGTAGGTAAGGTAGAAGTAGTAGTAAAAGAAGAGAAAATATCCTTATTACCAGATATGTGATCAAAAGTGCTAGAATCTAGAATCCAAGGTCCAAGAAAAGATATGTGGGTAAAACAGGCAGAAGCATTACCAGTCTGGGCAACAGAAGCTGACTTGGTGGCCTGATAGCGGAGATAGTCATCATACTCACTATCAGTGAGGGAAATACCCTGAGATGTGGAGGAACTGGGAGGCTGAGGCGACTGAGGATCAAATGACTGGGCCACGTGGGCAGTGCAGGGAGGCCGCCCATATAACTGATAACACCGATCACGAGTGTGGCCAAACTTATTGCAATAGGTGCAATGAGGACATTGGTCTCTACCTCGGTTACCACTGCGTCCTCCTCGAGAGTTAGTTTGAGAAACTAACACAAAAGAATCTGAAGTGTTATCAGATGGCAAAGTCTGAGTGGAGGAGATACGGAGGAGGCGAGCAAACACATCATCCAAGGATGGAACGGAGGAACTACCAAGAATCTGATCGCGGACGGTCTCGAGATCTAGACAGAGGCCAATAAGCGTAAGAACCATGAAGAACTTGTCAATCTATGTTCGTTGATCCCCAACATCAGTAGTAAGAGGCATCACGGTCAAGAATTCCTCCTTAAGAGAGGCAATCTGACCAATATAAGTAGATAAATTCATGTCTTGTTGTCTAACATTGACAATAGAAGAAGCCACCTTATAAAGACGTTAGATATCATTCGTGTATAGCCCTTTTGCCTGATTCCAAAATTTAAAGCATGTTTTGTAGGCCCGAAGATGAAGCAGAATCTTAGGATCAACTGATTGCCATAACACACTATATAACTGTGCATCTATCTTTCTCCATTGTACTCTGTCAACCTCAGGGATATCCGCCTCTTGCGTAACAAGGTGATCCTCATAACCTTGACCCATAAACCAAAGCTCCAAGGAGGCAGATCAGGACAAATAATTTTCACTGCCAACCAATTTCTCCGAAGTAATCATACGAGATCCAAATATGACAGAGGAAAAAGTTGAACTTTTAGTAGCCATATCTACTTATCTGGAGAACGAAATATGTTTGGATCGAAGAGAGCCCTAATACGGCTTCAGATCGCGGCTGAAAGAAGAAAAAAAAACCGAGGATGATCCGCAGCTGTAAGAGACCAAATAGTAAAGAAAAACAAATGTGGCACTACTGGAAGGGTAGAAAGAACACTTCCTAAGACATGTGCAGGGCTCAGGGTGGAGAGGAAGTCACCGGAGGTCGCCGGAAAAGCTGTTTAGAGGGCCGGCGGAGACAAAAAAACCCCCAAAAAATGCACTTTCAAGGCTCGGATGGCACAAACACAGATGGAGGGTGGCTAGACGGTGTCAGGCGAGGCTGGAGGTGGAGGCGCATGGTCGGAAAGTGCTCCACGCGCCCTCATGCGCCGACACATGAGATTCAGGCCGTCAGAGAAGAAACGCGCGTGGCCAGCGCGTGGATGATTTTCTCCCTCTGGTGCTTTGAGAAAACTTGAAGATCTCCTCCTTGCGCACCTGATGGTATGGTCGGTGTGGGAAAAGGACTTCGCCGGAAAAGGTCGCCGGAAAAGTCGCCGACGGTGAGGATTTTTTTTTACGACGATGAGGGTTTTCTGACGGCGATACGATTGATCAGAAAGCTTTAGGAGATGGGAAGGGTGACCGGAATGAAACACGATCACTGAAAAATTTCCTAGAATGGATTCACGGATAAACCGGAAATAATTAGGGTTTTTTTCTACCTTGCTCTGATACCATGTGAAAAGAGAGAAAAAGGAAAATCTCTAATTTTTTTGTTATTGAAAAACTGTAAATAATACACATTGGACTTGGGTATATATATACATGTTAGTGGGACCCACAATACAATAAGGAAAGAAAAGGAAAAGGAAAAGTAAATAACCTAGATAACTGTACACTATCTAACAAATAACAATTAGCAAGACCTACTAATTTCATTATAACAAAATGAACACATCGAGTGTTAGCCATGTCATACCAATCAAAGTAATTTTCAAGATTAGCTAACCAATCAATTAACACATATAGGTCTAAACTACCATCAAACTTTGGTGCCTCTACCTTGACTCAAAGCTTCATCCTCATAAACATTATCATCCTCATCTAAGGCTTTTTAGCAACATATGGGTGGCTATCCTAAAAGTGTAGGTAGCAAACCCACTTAGGAATCCCTAAGTACTCGATGATTTTTGGATTGACCAAAGTTTTGTCCTAAATAGACTTATCCATTGTTTGTCCCTCATGAGACTCTTTAGGATCTTCTAATAAATGATTTGGGTCCACAACAAGTTTTGTCATAATATCTTTTACCTCTTTCATATTGGCTTGTAAGGTTGTTACAATAGTTGCAAGATTTTGTACAACCCCTTCAAGAGCCAAATGGCATTGTTCTTATTCAATGAAAAGCAAAGGTCATGAAAATAATGACAAACTATGGAAAGGGAAAAAAAAGGATAATATTGAGATAAATTACTTTCATTAATATCAAATTACTTTGAAATGACTCTAAAAAAAAAGAAAAAGGTATGAAATAGGTATGAAATAAGCAGAAAGATGAAATAAATGGCTTAACCTTTTTTTCCTTTCTCTTTGTTCTTATTAGTTTTTATTATAATAGACAAAAAGAAAATTAAAAAATATAGATTAACTCCAAGCACATTACTCACTAAACCAAAGAATAAACTAAAAGTACAAACTTCCAAATCATAGAAATATTATCCAATAAAACTTAATAGAGGAATTGAGCCATTGGCATGAAGATTACAATGATGCAAAACAAGTCCAAAACACATTGCAACATAAGAGGTTGTAATTTAGTGGACTTATTTTAGTGGTAAGAATTCCACGTCAAATGCGTCAAAAATTAACCTTACTCTAATGCCCTTTGATGTAGGAAAATAAAGAAAAAATAATTTACAGGAACCAAATAGAAGTAGAAAAGAGACATTCTAACAAAATTAGAAGTATTATTAATCAAATTCTAAAGTTTTGAACATCACTAGGCTAGGCCTAAATATAAGATAGGCAGTCCTAACTCACTATGAAAATAATTCTAACAATAATAAATAGAATCCTAAACCTAAAATAAACGACAAAAATAAAATTATATTTATGCCTAATACAAATGCATAATTTAACATCTTTATCTCCATCACAAGGTATCTAAAACCTTTGGAGATATGGACACCTAAAGAAAAGAGAAGAAATACACTATACTTCAAACTGAGTTCTTAAGCCTTCATTTATTGTCTTAAATCCCAGCATACCTTTTTTACCAGATAACCAGAATATAGAGTGTACCACATAACAGTGTAACCTACTGTCAGGGTTGCCTCCAAACCCATCAAAAGTGATACCACCATATCAAATGCCTCTCTAGGAAGTACCCAATCCACACAAGGAAGATTGAAAATTTATCCTAAAACTCCCTTACTACCAGACAGTGAAGGAACAGACAATCCACTATCTCACCTTTAGAGAGGAGTATGAGTTTCATAAGAAATACATAGGAAAGGATATGCTCAT
The DNA here is from genome assembly GCA_022058775.1 of Vitis hybrid cultivar. Lineage (NCBI taxonomy): Eukaryota > Viridiplantae > Streptophyta > Magnoliopsida > Vitales > Vitaceae > Vitis > Vitis hybrid cultivar. Next base: position 67,635 of record JAJJMF010000231.1, read on the forward strand.
CCTCTGAAGGTCCACATCAAAAATAGTAACGCTGATTCATCAAGCCTTTGGTATATCACCATAAACTGGGATCTTCTTATCATATTCAACTTTGATTACTATGTTGTCGAAGAAGATAATTACACTCCTGAAAGAGTATCTTTCCCTTTGACACAAAAATGATATAGGTTGGGTAGAAGGAAAAGAAAATGAATTGGAAAAGAAGCAAAGATGTGGCAAGGCCCCCACCCAGCTAGCAATTATGAGACCCCTGCCACAATTGAAACCTTCCATGCTCAAGACACCCCATTAATCACAACTGTAGAAACTCCTTTTGTTTGTGAACTTGTAAAAATGAAAATGAAATAAATAAATGGACATTCAACCTTAACTTCACCATCTCCGAAAAGTGAATAACTCTTTAGCAAAGTAACCTTTAATAAAGATCCCATTGGAGAACAATAAAGATGCATGAACCATTAGCTCCAATTAAGCTAAAAGCTCACAACCTCTACATGAATAATAGTCAAGAAACCAGATTGAAGAGAGAGAGAGAGAGAGGGATACATTCTAGATTTGGGAAAGAAAAGAAAATAAAAAGTATTCCAATTGATCACATCAAAGAGAAAAAGAGAGATCTCAATACTTGAACCACAATGAATTCAGAGTTGAAGCAATGTATATCAAGACCCAAAAATAACAACCTATTTAGATTTGAAAATATGGATTTGATTTCAGGGATACTAATTGAATTTTTTTATCATTCAAATTTTTCATACATTAGATGTCAAGATGTTTTGTCCTCTAAGTGCACTATTATAGCATTACTTCAGGCCCAATAAATCATTTCAAGAAAAGTCAAATTTTGTATACATTAGATGTCAAGATGTCTTGTGCTCTAGGTGCACTATTATAGCATTGGTTCAACACAACAAGTCATTGCTAATTCCAAGTGCATTTGTGTCTTTCTACACACACTCAATGCCCCTAGAAGGCCACTGCACTGGTTTTCCGGGTTCTTTTTACACACACTTGCTTTATGGCAGGTGATGGGATGAGAATTTAATTTTTGGAAGATTTGTGGTGAGGGGATCAACCTTTTGAGTTCACAATTTTCTAGTCTTTATAAAGTTTTCATAGTTAAAAATCTCTTCATATTAACTATCCTTGGCAACTCTTCTTTTTCTTGGAAACTTAATTTTCATCACAACACTCATTTGGAGATTGAGAACCTTGAAAGACCCATATCCTCTCTCATTCATGTGTGCTTGTCCCCATCCATCCCAAACGCAAGAGTCTAGTCATTATCCTCCTCAATCATTCTTTTTTTTTTTTATCAGTAAAATGGGTATTGTATTAATGAAAAGGTATACACGACGTATACATAAACAAAAAACCAATAAGGGCGACAACACAACCGCACCCTACGGGAAACCTAACCAATCCACAACATCTATCAAAGAAATAATGTTATCCCTCATGTACACTCTAACCCAATCCTAAAATAAATATAAAAAAAAAAAGAACTTTTAAAATTTTGATCTAAGCATTCCCTATCCTCAAAAGCTCTCCTATTTCGTTCCCTCCAAATGGACCAAAAAATGCATAGACGAGCAACTTTCCAAGCCTTTTTCCTTTTTTTGCCAACCAGAACACCATTCCAACTTAGAAGCACCCCCCTCACAAAAGAATGCATCACCCACTGAATATGAAAAAAAGCACAAACCAACTACCACAATGTACTTGCTTTCAGACAATGCAAAAGTAAATGATCTCTCGTTTCCTCTTCAACCTTGCACATGTAGCACCTATTTGGCATCCTCCCTCCCCTCCTTCTGAGTTGATCCTGTGTTAAAATCTTAGCCCAAGTTGCCTCCCAAGCAAAAAAAACTAGCTCTAACAAGGGCCCAAGGCTTCCACACTGTACTATGCGGGAAAGGCTCCACTCCCCTACTTTCCAAAGAGGAGTAAAAAGTACCAAACTGAAAAATCACCATCCTTAGTCTCCAACCAAACCATGGCATCAAAAGTACCCGAAACAATGGAGTTGTCATGCAACCTCCCTAATAAGGCATCTACCTCTTCTAACTCCCAATCATTGAATTATCTAATAAACCTCAGTCTCCAACTACCCCCATCCCAAACATCTACCACCCAAGCATCCTTAAAGGAAGTTATAGCATAAAGACCCAGAAACTCATCCCTCAATGACAAATCACCACACCATCTATCTTTCCAGAATTTTACCCGATTTCCTGAACCAACCTAAAGCCTTGTTTTATCTTTGAAGGCCTCCCAACCATTTCTAATTGCTTTCCATACTCTTACACCATACCTCCCTCTCACTTCCTCTATGCACCACTCCCCCTCTTGAATCCCATACTTACCAACAATTACCCGTTTCCAAAGAGGGTTCCTTTCCTTCACAAATCTCCAAAACCATTTACCCAAGAGGGCCTTATTAAAGAGAAGAAGGCTTCTAAAACCCAAACCCCCATTATGCTTCTCCAAACACACAATCGACCAATTAACCAAATGAGGCTTTTTCTCCAACTCCCCTCCTCCCCATAGGAAATATCTTTGAATTTTTTCCAATCTAGCCGCCACTCTTTTGGGGGTAACAAATAAAGACACAAAGTAAATGGACAAACTAGATAAAGTACTCTTAATCAACAATTGTCTTTCACCTTTTGACAGATATTGTCTCTTCCACAAAGCAAGCCTTTTTTGGAACCGTTCCTCCACACCTTCTCATACCCTACTAGACTTGTAAGGAGCACCCAAGGGTAGGGTAAATGGATGGAAGAGAACCCACCTTACAACCTAAGACCTTAACGAACTCCTCCAAATTTGGAACCTCCCCAACGGGAATCAATTAACTTTTCTCCAAATTAATCTTAAGACTTGAGCATGCCTCGAACCACATAAAAACCCAACTCAAGTACTCCAAGTTTTCCTTACTTGCATTATAAAAAATGAGAGTATCATCTGCAAAAAACAAATTAGATACCTCGACACCCGCATCATTCCTCTCTTTAACCCAAAAACCCTCAATAAAACCACCATCCTTTGCCCTTGAGATCAAATAGGAAAGGATCTCCATCATCAAAATAAACAAATAAGGAGACAACCCTTTAGAGTTGCTGAAGAAACCAGAAGGAGAGTCGTTGACCAAAATAGAGAAACAGACCATAGAAATACACCATCTAATCCAACCCAACCACTTGGAGTTGAAACCTATTTTATCCATCACCGCTATAACATAGTTCCAATTTACATGATCATACGCCTTTTCTATATCCAATTTGCATAACAAGCCTCTCAAGTTAGTTATTAGTCTAGAATCTATGGTCTCATTAGCTATCAAAACTGCATCTAAGATTTGTCTCCCCCCCCCACAAAAGCATGCTGAAAATCCAATACCAAAGAGCCCACCAACCTCTTGAGTCTTTTAGCTAGAACTTTGGCTAACAGCTTGTACAAACCCCTAACCAAGCTGATAAATCCTTTAACTCTTCAGCCCTCCCTTTCTTAGGCACCAAAACTACAAAAGTAGCATTTAAACTTCTCTCTAAGCAACCCGACTCATAGAAATCACCAAAAAAACCCAAGACCTCATCTTTTACAACAATCTTGCCAAAATGCCAAAGTAAAACCATCCGAACCTGAGGCTTTATCTCCACTCAAGCTAGACAAGGCAGAAAAAACCTCCTCTTCAAAAAAAGGAACCTCCAAGGCTGCTGAATTTGCGGGCAACACAGAGAATTAAACGTCAGCCCCTCTATGCTCAGCCTCCACTGCCCTATCTCAGAGAGCAACAATTGAAAAGCTCCCGCCACCCCCTCTTGACAAACACCATTAACCCTTAACTTTTCCAAAAAAAAATCCTCCTTCTATGAGCATTTGCCATTTTGTGGAAAAATCTAGTATTTTTATCCCCTTTTTTTAGCCATAGCTCTCTTGATTTTTGCCTCCAGAAAATCTCCTCCAACCCTACACATTTTTTAAACTCATCTACTGCTCTCCTTTTCTCCTCAAACTCCTCCACTGTGAGGACTCTTTCTCTTTCATTTGCATCCCACTGACCTAACTGCTCCAAAGCCTCAAGTTTTTTGGTGGACACATTACCAAAAACCTCCTTGTGCCACACTTTGAGATCCTGCTTCAAACTTTTGAGCTTAATTGCCAAAATATGACTATGAGGACCCTAGACACTTTATCCCTCCTACCACTCCTCAATCTTATTCTCAATAAAATCATTCTTCATGTCTTTGTCCAATATGTCAAATTCAATTCCTCTCTCTTCAGCCAAATTTTAATGGAAATCTAAAGTCAAGACTTTTGCATGGCTAGTGGAACCCAAGAAGGTAAATGCTAGTAACATGCGACAGTTGAGAAAACCTTTCAAATCCTATAGTCCTTAATGGTGGATCTTATGTTTAGGGAGTGGAGAAACGATTAACCATCTCTTTCTACACAATCTGATAACTTTAAGCTATGACACAATCTATTTAGACAGGCCAAGATGGATTGGGTTCAACCAAAAGTACATGCGACGTGATCATCATTTCATAAAGGGGTTTGGGGAACTCTATTAGAGGCAAGACCCTTTGGCAAATCATTGGTTTGACATTGCTTTGGATTCTATGGCGAAAAAGAAATGCTAAGATCTTTGAAGATAAGTAGAGGACATCAAAGACGCTATGAATCTACTTCAATTCTATTCCTATTTTTAACCTATCGTGCTGACGCTTTTAAAAGCATTTCTCTCAATGTTATTCAACTCAATCAACATTCGCTGTGTAGATCAAAAGGGTTTGATCAACAACTAGAGGAGCTTAGTTTGAGTTTGAGGAGATGACATCTATATATATTCTTATGTGATCTAAACCATTTTGTATAGGTCTCCTTGTATGGTGAGGGAATTTAGTAATATTTTGATTAGTTTTTTGTAATTATGGGGAGGATTCCTCATCCTTCTTATGTACTTTTTATCTATAATTAATACATCTTTTATTTCTAATAAAAAAAAAGAGTGCATTTGTTTCTTTCATAAAATTTACCTCTTTAAAGGAATAAATTTACAGTTAAATCCAAGAGTTTTAAATAAATTGAGGAAATTTCATGCTTCTCAATCCTAAGACCTAAACCCCTAAACTTTTTAAGCATGCATATGCTATAGTAAAAGTATAGAGTGCAAACTATAGGATTAACTCATAGAAAACAAGTGCAAGGACTTTAGAAGCAAGAGGAAGGAAGCAATTCATTGGAAGGTCAAAATTTTGGGTGCGTGTATGAAGAGTACAACTATAACTTTGTAAAATCTAATTATTAATTAAGAAAGAACTAATATTTTATAGCACAATAAAAATAGTAAATAATTATATGACAAATTGCTTACTTCTAAATTTGGAGAATTGAGAAAGAAAGTAGTTTGATCTACTTTGTTAGCATTGATGTGCTAAATTTTGTAAAAAGAATGCCTTCTTCCGATTGGTAAATAACAGGCAAAAAGTGCACCATAATATACAAGACATATACAACAGCCGCCAAAAGACAAAACGAAAATAAGAGGAAACTATAAAAAACCAACCCCTCACTTAGTCAAAATCCAACCAATCAACAAAATCAATTAAAGGCATTGGACCTTCATCAATATACAACTTAGTCCATGATAAAAGATTACTAATAAAAGTGATTTTCGATCTTTCATTAAAATAATACTCATTTTCAAATGATCTTCGATTCCTTTCCTTCCATATTGTCTAAAAAATACACAAGGGAGATGCTCATTATGCCTTTTTACATTTTTTTTCCCCACAAAGGAACCATGTCATCCTAAGAGCATCTCCTTCACCGTAGAAGACATCACCCAAGATAATTTATTTTTTAATCAGAAATAAAAGATGTATTAATTAAAGTGAATAAAAACATGAGAAGGATGAGAAATCCTCCCCATAAAACACAAACCTAATCAAAAGACCCAAAGAAACCTCCGTTATACAAGGAGGACTATACAAAAGGAGCCAAAAAAAGTTATACAGTATAACAACTCCTGGAGCTCAACTAGGGATCTCACCAAGTAGACCCACCCTTAGGGTGTACACACTAAAAGTCAATTAAGTTGAATTACACTCAAAGGAAATGGTTTAAAAACATCAGTTTAGTAGGCCCAAAAAGAAACATGGAAATGATGCAAGTCCCACATCATCTCAGGCATCTTCTAAGTATCCTCAAAAATGCTAGCATTCCTCTCTCTCCACACAATCCACAACAAAGTGAGACAAGCAATTTTCCAAAGAGTTTTGCCTCTAGTAAAGTTCTCAAAACACTTAAAAGAGACAGCCATCACCCAAGATATTCCAAACAAAGAAGGAGGATATGATTAATGAATTCTTGGTTTTACAAAGAGAGCATATGTTTGCCAAAGACCACCCTCACCTCTAAAGCTTATCCAAAGTCAATACCTTACCCCAGCTTGCCTCTCAAGCAAGAAAACTCACTTTAGATAGAACATGTGAATTCCTAAGCAAAAGGAATGCCTTCTTTTTCTTATTATATTAAAAACCATGTTATAGAATACACTTTAGTTTTTGAATTACTCAAACTTGAACCAACCTAGTTTGATGTTCTATAATAACAAACCAAGTTTATCATAAGAGAAATGTTACTCCTACACAATTCTATATAAGAAGTTCAAAATTGTGTTTATAGAGAGAGCATCATCTAAGTAGGAAATTCCTACAAATAATAGGACAACCAACAAACAGAGTGATTTGCCCCTAAGTGAGGCAGACATGGAAGGGGCAAAATTCAGCATTTACACATTATTCAACCTCCATCTTAATTCAGCTTTGAGTATCCATTATGCATCCTTGCATCTTTGAGAATATAATCAACCTACTACCTTGTAGAATAAAAATCTTGTATAATATCAAGTTAGCCCCTTTCTATTTATATCATAAGATTTTGGTGTTGGAAAAAGAAGGAACCAGCTTGATATTATATAGAACATAGAAGGAAAGGTCACAATTGGAGTTTTCTATTCTCATATGGGTCTTCTCTCTCTTTCTAATGATGTCATAATTCATATTTAAAAAACCAAGAAAAAAGAGAGTAAGAATTTATAACATAATGCTTCTTTTTTACCCATCAATGTCTTATATGCCTTGTTAGAGAGCATGATATACATTGTGGGTTAAATCATAGAAAGTTAAGCTTTTAGGAAAATTGGTTGTTTACCATGGTGCAAAGCCTTATTTGGTGGGAGGTCAAGCATTCAAACCGTAGCACTACATGTTTATTTCCCCAATTTATTAAACTCACCTATAACCCCAAAAATGAAGACCATAGGTCAAGGAAGGTGTTAAAGAGCATGATATACATTATAGGCCCAAATCCTACAAAGTTCAACTTTCAGGAAAATTGGTTGTTCAACACACCTCAATAACTAACATAATACCATACTCCTAAATAGAAGAGTAAGAATGCATAATATAACATGATGCTTCATTTCTACCCATCAATGTCTTATACGCCTCAATAACTAACATTATACTCCTAAATCAAACAGGACAATAAATTACCTCCAGAACTGGTTTTGCCAATCCCACTAATTCCCTGCAAAATAACATAATGAAATAAGATTTACTAACTTCCATCAGTTAGTAATATTTAAAATAAATAAATAAATAAATAACATGTCGAATAATATTATTTCCTTAACCTGAGAACTGATAGCAACAGCTTTAACACAAATGAGGAACTTAAACACATAAAATTCAGCAAAAAGGCCAGAAAATATGAAAGAATTAATAATCATCAGAATGGCACCTTGGTAACAGCATTTTCTGCCGCTCTTTCAGCACAATGTGATCAAGATCATCAGCTGCAAAGGCATGAGGGATCTCGTCTTCTACCTTGACCCCTTGCATATCTGTCTGAATAGAGCTATTTATATCACAGCCCAATGGACTCATTAGGTCATCATCAGAATACTCAACCCTAACCTTAACAGTAAGATTTGGGAGTGTTCGATTTTGAGAAAGTGTACAAACATTGGCATTAACTTCCTCTGGTCCAAGAATATTAGCACTAACTTCAGGAGATATTATATGATTTGGGTGAAAGGATGTGTTTATTTGAGTCCCTTGATTGTAGAAATCCTCAGCTATACCCACACATTGGTTTGAAGTAACATTTTGTGAACACAAATCACTTGCTCCAGAATCCACTGAAATTTTGAACTCTGGGATTTCAGAAGTAACTACTTGAAGAACTTGACTGCCATGCCCTTGGTCTTGTGACAACCACTCATCCTTCTTTTCTGCACCAAAGCTAGCAGAAGGGAAACAGAAGGCACCCTGCATATAGCATGGAATTTCATTACCAAAAAATGAGAGTGAAGAATTCTATGCATACGACATCTAATAGGAATAATTCAGCTAATATTGGGTGGGTTTTTTTAGAAAAAAAAAGAGCAGAATTGATGATACATGTGCAACCAGGAAGGATAAAATATACCTTCTGCTACAATGGTCATTGGCCCAAGGCCTTATGGTCAATGCTAGATGAGCCTCTTGTGATAGTGTGGATTATTACAAGCACAGTGCCTGAGGTGCTATCAAGCTGACACAAAAATTTTGGAAGAGAGTGCAAGAAAAAGGTGAGACGAACAACCCCCTTTTAGCATGGTGCATATGAGAAGGGGGCAATAGAAGAACTTATGAAGGCGTAGAACAATCTCCCTTTATCTTTGTTTCTAGGCAATCAAATCTACTGTTATTAAGAGAAATCTCCAACCTACTTTCAGACTTTATTGGTTATATGATTTGATCTTGAGTGCAAGGCACCTTTTCTTAATTTTATGCCCAGCATCTATTTGGGCTAAGTCACTTCAGTGTTTTCCAGTAAATTTGCTTGCCTAATCAGAAACAAATAAATAAAAACGGATAACAAAAGGCTCTTATTTCCATTATCTTGGTCAACTTGGAAACATCATCCATAAGGGAAAGGAGACTCAAGAGACCATGGCTAATACAAGTGGAGAAGCATTTTAGTCTTGTGTGATGTTACTGAGTGAAAATTTCACAATGGCAATAAGACCTTCCATGTTTTTATCACACAGAATGCTAGGAAGCAAAGCTGACATGTCACTAAAATGAGTGCAGAAATTGATATTGTGATGGATGAGTTAAAATACAAGAAGACATATCAAGAAGTGAATGCATCCAGATAGGTTAACGCAGTACAAGAAGAGGTAAAGTCACCTACACTGGTTTACCAAGTGTAACAAAGACAGATGATTACCAATAAGAGGATTTCTTCTGTAAGCAAGGAAACACACTAAAAACAAGCTCAAAGAAAGCTATTCCCAGGAAATCTCTCCCATACATATGTCCTTTTTCTGAAAATCTCTCCCTTTCTCTCTGAAATAGTTCCCTGACCAAAGATTTAATGGAGAAACTTTCATGAGTCACTAGGCTCCACGCTATTGGATGCATACTTTCAACCTTAAACTCCGTACTTAAAGCCAATCCATAAAGGACACCATCTCCTCCAACTCACCATATTTAATCAACCTTGATGGAAAATAATACTTCAAGTGACCTTCTAAAGTGCCCAAAAAGTCGATTGGTTGTTCGCAGCTAGTTTATGGACTTAAGCAATCCATTTGAAGTTGTAGTACACTACCTCCTAATTGGAGGGTGGCTAAGGATGGGTTTCCTATGGTGAGTGCACTAGTATGCATGGTAACATATTGGACAAGACCTACGGTGAGTCATGACTTAAGGCTATCAAGTGGTCATGACTTCACCAAATTGTTTCATTGTGTTGTCTCTCAACTTGAGAGAATACTTAACTTGCGCTAAAGTCAGTAGTGGCTTTAACCTACCGGTAAGATCGTAAGTTGATCATATATTTCTTATACATTGGATCACTGTTAATGAAAGTCAGTAGCAATAGGTATTATCAATAAAGACATCATGATATCTCATAGGATTGAAACAAAGTGTCCCATTGGGTGATCCTAAAGAGGTGTTCATGTAAACTATGGTTATAGTAGTTCCTTAAGTGGAACTTGACAGATGTTCTTTGAAAGCTAAGGCATGTCAATTGAACACACACAATAGGAGGATCTGTAACTCAAAGATAGTAAAGGTAGTCTTGAAAGACTAATAGCTTTCACCTTATTAGACTACAAACACCAGTTCATGGGGAGGCTTAACACAATGGATAGCAAGTCATAGACTTGTGCACTTAGTGTCTTGTTTTTATTTACATAAGGTACTATAATGCATTTGATTTTCTGTAATGGAATGTTAAATCAACTTCAGAATTGGATTCTGAGGGAGCTAATACCATCCTATGGGTCCCAATGGTCCCCACTCAAGCTCATATACCTTGTTGGCACAGTTTGTGAAGGTTGGATTAGCTATAGGTTCACTTTTGTGCAAAAAGGTGTTTTGATAATTACGCAAGGTTACATACAGGTAAGTGAACAAGGTTTTTAGATTGGTTAATTGATTAATTAGTAGGCCCTATTGGGCTAATTAATCAATTAAGACCCGTTTTGGGGTTGATTAAATGAATCAAGCCCTTAGTGGACTAAATCACTTAAACCCATTGGAAAACCCCATAAATACCCTCTTAGGATTAGGGTTTTCATAACTTTTCCATTGAGTTATCTTCCACCTCTAGAGAGAAAAAGAGTCATAGCCTCCACCCTCTCTTTCCCCCCACCGAAAGTGTGCCAAGATCAAGGAAGAGCCATCGGGCGAAAGATTGTGGGTCTACGAGACTTCCGAGGACATTAATTTGATTTTTCAATACTTGGAATTTAAGGTTTGAGAACATCCAAACTTAAAGGTTAGCACTTTAAACCTAAAAGATCAATTTTTTATAAAATCAGCACCGCTTTCGTTGTTTAGATTTAAGATGCCAACAAAAAGTTCTCCTAAGAAATTAGAATCATTTATCAAATAACTTATTTTAATATGAACGGAGAAACTTTATAATATGGCATCTGGTTAATAACCTTTTAAAGTGATATCTGTAACTTCCAATGGACTTTTCATCTTTGCAAAACACATTGTAGCAAAGCATCAAGGAACTTGCTTCCAAAATCATCTCCTCCACAAGCCCATGGCTCAAACTCAAGCAAATTTTGTTCCATTGTATCATTAGCGTATTTAACAGAGCATCAATCTTCTTTTTCAAATATATTACAATCCTTTATGTCATCATCATCATCCTCCTCTAGGTTTTTGTTTCCCTTAGATTTATTATAGCTTTATTATTTATATATATAATACAATATCAATATATAACCCATTCTTTTATTGACCCCTAACATCTCATGAATGTGGACAGTGAAGCAACACTACAAGAGGACAACTTCCATTCATCGCCACCATCTTCTTCTTCTTCAAATATTGTGAAGAGAGAAGCAACCAAAAAGAAAAAAAAAAAAAAATACAACTCATCACCACCAACATAAGCAGCTCCATCATCAGCAAAACCACCTTGCTTTTCTAGTTCTCTATACATTAACATAATACATTCCAACCACATCTTTCTATTCAAGCAGATAACCTAGAGAGAGAGAGAGACCATAAAAGAACATGCAACTTTTATCAACATCTTAATTTGTATTCTTTCATATAACTATAATCTAACTGCATTCTTTTGTCCAACCCCAACATCATATTATACATGGACAAAGAAGGAAAGGAAAGGTAAGGAAAAACCTTCATTCCATCATCATCTCCCTTGCAAATCTCAATCATATTCTGATACTAATCTTGACCCATCCTTTTGTTCAATGCCAACATAACTCAAACATGGGAGAGAAGCAATGTTAGAAAAACGCAAAACTCCCATTCATCATTATCTCACATATTAAAGCAACTATTTCAAATCAATTTGTGCCTATATTTGTACGGTTGACACTATTCTTATCCCAAACCCAGTCAAAACATTCCTGCAAGAAATGCTGTTTTTTTCTGAAGAAACCTTTTTAGGAATTGTATCTTAATAGGCACTTTAATGTAAGAGTCTAGTAGAGTCATGTTAGACAAAAAATTTGTGTTAACTGTAAACATCAAGCACATAAGAGGAAGATCCTTCACTAAATAAGGTTCCAAAAACAAAGCACAAAAGCTTCATAAAATGTTATCAGAATTCTAAGCCTCATAAGAAAAATGATTGCCTAGCGACAAGCCACTAATATCAGGTAACCCAAAATAGAGAATGAAATATTAGAAAAGAAATTAATCCTAAAATTAGAAATCATTATAAAAATCTAGAATTCAGTCTGCATTTAAAGTCAGCAGTACAAAATTGGAATCAAACCAATGGAACTTTGCATGCCTTAATATCAAACATAAACTCAAACCATAAAATGTTCTAAGCTTCAATTTCGAGTCAAAGTTCTAATCACCTAATAAAAAAAAATGTATTCATCATCAACTTATCAGACACAAGAAATTGTCCAAAAAATAAGGGCCAATAATTAAACAACATGGAACATATCCACAGGTTATAATAAATCAAAGAATCATAATAAAAGCCACCTGTGTTTACACCCAAAGTCACAAATTTTGTTTGTTCAGCACAAACAAATGTGCAAAAGATTGAAATGAAATAAGGAAATAAAAAAATATTCCATACTTAAATTACCTCAGAATCACAGTGATCATCTTTCTTTTTAACAATTGTCTCAGAGTGGGACCTGCAAATAATGCAAAATATACATATGTAAAATTAAGGGGGCACTTCTAGTACAGCCTACGATTTTAATACCATACAGAGAACAAGAATGTAGGATTTGAAACTCACACTGATGCACCCAAATGCAAAGGGAGCGTAGTTGCAAATAACGTTTTCATCCGTACTTGCAATGGAACACTGTCATGCTCATTTGACCAGCCACTTTCATGAATTTCCCCCTCAGATTTAATCTTTTTTACATCATAACCAGAAATATGAGCCATTCCAAAGCCTCTATCTACACTTATCCATGACAAAGTCCTCTCTATCTACATACATTAAAATAAATAAATAAACAAACCACTTAAAAGGCACATCTTTAAAATTCCTAAACCAAGGGCTGTTGTTTCGATAGAAGCGGTTCCTAGAAAAAGTTCCTTTCTAAGCCTCCGTTAGTGTCAGTGGGTGTTGCAAAACGAAGCTGGGGGAAATTTGCCATGTCTTCTCAGTCTGTCAACTTAAGGGAAGAAGATTCCTTTTTCAGCAGAAAATATATTTCCGGGAAAAAAAATTGCTGGAAATATTTTCCGTGCAAACAAACAGAATGGTAGGGTTCGTTGTTTGGAAATTAGAGAGAAATTAATGGAAGAAGGTGGGATGAGAGATGTAAGACGAGCTTATTGAACGGGGAAATCGGGGAGCACCTGTGGTAGCGATCACGTTTTTCTGCTCAAATTCAAGGACTGGAACTCCCGCTCTCTGTAGCTCACGCTGTGTGGCGCCAGGGGGACGATTCAAGCGCTAATATTTGTTGTAGTCTTTATTCTTATTTAAAACATTAGGATCGTACAGAATGAGGTCTATCTTTTAAATTTTGGAAAGATAAAACTTGTAACATGTGTTATGGAATCAAAGGCGGTTACATAAATAATTTGCTTTTTGCTATAAATATCTAAGGATAATTGTGAACTAGACTTTTGCTATTCTCGATAAAGAATTAAATATTATATTTAATTATAGTTTTTTCAACTCCTATAAATATGAGACTCGAATCAATAAAAAGTTAAAAACCACACCTAAAGATTTATTTCATAACTCTATTTCTTTAACATGTTATTAGTATGAAGAATCTTTACAAAAGAAAACTCTAATAAACTTTTGTAGAAAAGTGTTATGAAAGATATAAACTCTTATAGAAAATGTTGGTGCACAACCAACAAAGAAGGATCCAGTTAGCCTTTGTGTGATGTAAACAACTATTAAACTTGTACAAAGGAATGTTCGAATGGGTTTTTTGGGCACACACCTCCAAAACTTAAGTCAAAGATGGAAGACTTAAGCAAGAAAAAGTTTTTTTTTGAACAAAATGACAATGTACCTTTCTTATGGTCCAACATGGCCATTTATTCCTTGCCCAAATATAATGTCTTCTTAGGTGTCTTAATTGTATCTTTGATAGCACGTTATTGTCTTTAATGCCAATGATTGTCAGCCTGTAACGATTGTTGTGCCTTGACGAGCTTTGAAGTCTAGCATTTTAGTCTCATAATGGTTATGTCAATCAATGCACTTAAAGTATGTTGTAGTTAATGCTTAGCAGGCAAGTATGCAAAGTGCCCAATTGATTTATGTTCGTGTGGTGCCTTGGGGTAGACAAAAATGCTATATGGCTAACATGTGCTGCTTTGGATGGTGCGTAGGTATCATGCTATGTAGGAAGAGTGTAAATAATTTTTATTTTTATTTTTGGGAATTATTTTTAATTTATTTTATTTTATACTATTAGTTTTATTTTTTTGGGAAGAGTCCTATTGAGAATTATTTTTTATTTTATTTTATTCTATTAGTGTTATATTTTTGGGAAGAGTCCTGTTGAGAATTATTTTTTATTTTATTTTATTTTATTTTATTCTATTAGTGTTACATTTTTGGGAAAAGTCCTATTGGGATTGTGCTAGTGGATTCTCATTCATTTTATAAGTAGAATCCCCTTCTACTTTGAGTCATATTCTAATTCCAAGTAGATACCCATTGGGACTATGTTAGTGGCTTATAAAAGCAGGTTACCCCTCTCTATATGAATACCAATTTTTCAGATAATTTTTTCAGAGAGTCTTTTCATACATCTATCTGTAGGAATTTATTCAAAACCGAGTTGTACACATACCCAAGGCGAGATCTAGTTGTTGAATCCTGGAGATAGACCACTAATACCCTAGTGCACCGAGTTTGTCTTCGAGGAGGGTGGATCTATTTCAAGAACAGTGTTTGTCATGCCTTAGCCGATAAGTTTTTCTTTTTATTGATTCTGTTCTTTGTTTGTGTCTTTTGGGCTAGTCTTTTGTTTCCATACCCTTAAACCCAACAATCTTGAAATAGATCCAAATGGAAGCTTCCTTAGTTCACACCCGTCCTGACACCTCTAAAATTGATCCCTTCAACGGGACATTCTTTAAGAGATGGCAGGAAAGGGTTTTCTCTACAATTGATATAGTGAACTTGGGATACATTTTGACTAACCTAAAACCTTTGATGCAATGTTGGTAAGTTCAGGAGCACCCTTGAACTTGGGGGGAGCTATGATGTCTGCATGTCATATGCAAAATAGAATACCTTACAAGAAATTCCTAGGTTCTAAGTTTGATATGAAAGAATTAGGAAAGATAGAGGTGATTCTAGGAATTAAAATAACTAAAACAACTAATGAGCTTAAACTTTCTCAAGAGCACTATGTTGAAAAGATCCTAAGGAAGTTAGAACACTTTGATTGTAAATTAGTGTCAACTCTTTGTGATCCCAGCTCATAGTTGAAGAAAAATAGAGAACATAGTATTGCCCAAATAGAGTATGCTCAAATCATAGGGAGTCTAATGTACTTAATGAACTGTACCAGACTTGACATTGTTTATGCAGTAGGTAGATTGAGTTGGTACACCCAAAGTCCTAATCAGGACCATTGAACTATTGTTCGTAGAGTTCTTAAATATTTGAGAGGCACCATTAACTATGGCTTATGCTTTAGTGAATTTTCAAGTGTCCTTGAAGGATTTAGTAATGCAAATTGGATCTCGGATTCAGATGAGATGAAATCCACTAGTGGATATGTTTTCATCCTTGGTGGAAGTGCAGTTTCTTGGAAGTCTGCCAAGCAAACTTTCATTACTCGGTTTTGTAGACCCTCAATTTTGTCCCTTTAGCACATGTCTTTAAAATTCATTTTCAATGCTCCACAATAGTTCCTTGGTGGCCCATGACTACTCATACCACTTACCTTTTTCTGAGTCACCTCGGAGATTTTGGTTGAGGGATTATTTGATCCCTTATTGTGACCCTTGGCAGCCCTAACTTAGACTTAGGCTTTTCTTGTTTTTTTAGGATAGCTTTTAGATACACTTGGCCCATTAGGCACTACCCTAGGCCCACTTAGTCTCACCTTAGGCCCGTTTAGGCGCACTAGGCCTACGAAGACTTTTATTTTATTTATTTATTTATTTATTTATTTTTATTTATTTTGTTTTTAATTTTAATTGTATGATTATCATTCACTTTTTATTGGTTATCTTCCTCTTTATATTATTTTCCTTAACTTATTTATTTATTTATTATTTTTACCATTTTTTAATTTATTTACTTATTTATCTATACATGCAATTATTTAACTTCAAAAATTTCATGTTTTTGCAAGGAAACTTACCATTGGAGTTTAAGGAAGATGAGACTCTCCTTGGAAGGTTTTGGAGGGGAATTTGAAATTGGGAAGATTGCTTTTGATTGGAGGATTTAAAAAAAGAAGAGAAGAAGAAAGGAAGGAGGAGAATTTTCCTTTTTGGAAACAAATTTAGGTCTTGAGGGGTGATATATATAGGTGAGAAAAGGAAAAGAATAGGAGGGATTTTTTTCTTGGGGGCAGAGCACACGGAATTTTGGAAAAAAGCAAGGGACTTCGAACGGAGATCGGGCTATCATTTAATCATCAAGAGAGGATTTTCTCTT
>JAJJMF010000231.1:85782-100118 GCA_022058775.1 Vitis hybrid cultivar
GCATTAGTTGATCTTAATTCTTAAGTTTAAATAATTATGTTAGATAAAGTTCATGTTTTTAATCCCAAAATAGTTTATTTTTAATTTATTTGTTAGTTTAAATATGTATGTGATTTTAATTTATTAGTTTAAATAATCATGTTAGATAAAGTTTATATTTTTTTAATTCTAAATTAGTTCAGTTTTAACCTATCTTTTAGTTTAAGTATATTTGTGATTTTAATTCATTAGTTTAAATAATCTTGTTAGATAAAGTTCATATTTGAAATTCCGATTTAGTTTAGCTTTTATTTATTTTTAATTTGGATGTGTTTGTAATTGTAATTTAGTAGTTTAATTAATCTTATTAAATAAAGTTCATGTTTTTAATTACAATTTAATTTAGTTTTAATTTGTTCTTCACTTGTATGTGTTTGTGATTTGAATACATTAGTTTAATTAATCCCGTTAGATAAAGTTTAATCTTGATTTAATTTATTTTTTTAGTCTAGAGGCATTTATGTGTTTAGTTAATCTTATGTTAATTATGGATTGTTATTCTCAATTTATGCGCTTCTTGAATCCTTGTTGCTAATTCTTGATGGATATTTCATTAGCTTATTTGATCTAAATATTAATAATTTATTGCTTTGATAGTTTCCTTTTTGTTCAAAGGCCATTGGAAAATCATGAAGATTGGCCTCTACCATCACCATTATCATTTTTGTTAATTACTAAAAAAATTTTACTTTGAGGTTTCATTTTTGTTTTGTTGGGTATTTTATTTCTTATATTTTATTTTTTCCAAATTAATTCCTTTTATTTTAAAATAAAATACTTTTCTCAAACAAATCATTTTAAAAATCTATTTCAAAAACTCATTTAGAGTCCTCAGGATCAAAATCTCTTTTTTTTTTTATTATTTAAAAATAATATGCAACCATATCTTGTTCGGTTTGCATCCTTCTCGGTTTTCAACAAAAATTTTGGTTTTGAACAAAAACACGAATCAAAGCTTGTGGTCCCAAATAATGGGATGATTCTGGGCTAAATTCGTGTATATCAATTGGGGAATTGGTGAAACCCCTACATAAGAAAATCTTTTCAAAAATTATTTTTGTTGCCATTTTTGTCACTTGTTGAAATTATGTCTATCTTTTTTAGGAATTGTATAAAAGATGTGTGTGATAATTAATGTTTTCATATACTTTGATAATTTTTGTTATGCTAATTAGATAACAAGCATGCTAGGGTTTCTTTATTTTATTATTATCTAATCCCTCATGTCTTATGGGAGCACATTGTAAGTTATTTATGCTATCCAGGTACGCCCCCCCCTATCGCCTACTTTCTAAATTTTGTAAACAATCGTGTCACTATGAAATATGCATATGTTTGATAATCCTTAGGTGTTTAGATGTATGTTTGATTCACTATGATTAAATACATGTTGTGTGTTATACTTCTATACTAACTCTGATGTTTTATGATAGCGCTTGAGAAGCGGTCCGGGTACGCATCCTAACCTTTCTTTTATGGCAATTTGATCTTGTTTAGCATGCAAATTTTTTTGAAATCACCTAGCCTACTTAGGTATCCATAATTAACCGATTAATTGCCATATTCCCCTTAACTTAATTAGTAGAGACCTCTTTAGGGCTTAGAGGGGTGCTACCTCCTAGAGGTACCTTCCCAATAAGTAACCTGATCCCCGGACCAAGACTTGGGTTTTCAAAGACACGCTTTTCCAAAAATTATGGAGTCATTTTTTTTAGGGTTTTATTTCTTGTTTTATTTTCCCTTCAAAAATAAAAATAAAATAAGTGGCGACTCCAACTTTTTTTCAAAAAATCAAATTTTCACAAATAAATAAAAAGCGAGTCTCGCCGATCGAGTGGGGACGCACGTGAAAAATGCGGGTCCACAGGTTTACTATGGAGATTGAGTTTATTGCCTTAGAAAAGGCAAGTTCCGAGGCTGAGTGGCTTAGAAACCTCTTAGCAGATATCCCTTTATGGACGAGACCAACCCTGTCTATGTCTATGCACTGCAATAGCCGAGCTAGAATTGTTAAGGCTAAAAGTAAAATATTTAATGGGAAGAACAGGCATATATGCCTAAGGCACAATATTGTGTGGCAACTGCTTGAAACATGGGTTATATCCCTATAATTTGTGAGATCAGAGTTGAATTTGACCGATCCTTTGACCAAACCACTAAATAAGAAACTAGTGGAAGAAACATCAAGGGGGGTTGGGGCTTATGCCTATTACAGAAGTCAAGAGTGGTGGTAACCCAATCTATTAGAATGGAAATTCCATGAAGTAGGTTCATATGAGTAATAACAAATCACTTGTTGACTTGAGGTGTTCTATCAACTCTAATTGTATGAGAGTCCATCCCTATGGTGTAGATAGAGCGTATTCTGCATTGACTAAGGTTGAGTGTTTACTCTTAATGAATACCATATTCCTTATGGATGGTATGTTTAAATGCAGAACATACTTGATGGATTCACCTATATAAGAGTGGATGTGAGGTCGTTTCCTATGAGAACTTAGGCAGGTTCTCTAGAGCTCTCATGAATATCCAGGTAGGGCGCATGACATATTTGTGCCAACCCATTTTGTACAACTCGTAGTGTAGTTGAGAAAATTGATGTGGATAAAAGTCCCTTGAGTTACATAAAGAAACACTAGTTCATAGAAATTTATTTTCACCCTGTTTTGTGATTCAATACTTATTTGTCCTAAGACTGGTTCATAACATTTGAGCACCAATACTGATGCATTGAATTTTTTTTTCCTCAAAAAAAAAAATTACGTTTACACTCTATGGAGGATTGTAAGAAGAGTGTAAATAAATTTTATTTTTATTTTTGGGAATTATTTTTAATTTAATTTATTTTATTCTATTAGTCTTATATTTTTGGGAAAAGTCCTATTGAGAATTATTTTTTTATTTTATTTTATTCTATTAGTGTTATATTTTTGGGAAAAGTCCTATTGGGATTGTGCTAGTGGAGTCTCATTCCTTTTATAAGTAGAATCCTCCTCCACTTTTAGTCATATTCTAATTACAAGTAGATTCCCATTGGGACTGTGTTAGTGACCCATAAAAGCAGGTCACCCCTCTCTATATGAATACCAATTTTTCAGAGAGTTTTTCAGAGAGTCTTTTTATACATCTATCTAGAAAAATTTATTCAAAACCGATTTGTACACATCTCGCTTACAGAGTACACCCAAGGCGAGATTTGACTATTAAATCCTGGAGATAGACCACTGATACCCTAGTGCACCAAGTTCGTCTTCGAGGAAGGTGGATCTTTCAAGGACAGTGTTTGTCACGCCTTAACCGATAAGTTTTTCTTCTTATTCATTCTATTATTTTTTTTGTGTTTTTTGGGCTAGTCTTTTGTTTCCATACCCTTAAACCCAACATGCTAGACGACGTCAATGAGTGTCTCACAGAAAAGCGTTATAAAATATTGAAACAATAAAAAGACAAACTTATTACCAAAAAATCCCTTTTGTCTTACATAAAAAATATGTAATAAAATTACACTTTTTATTTTCTATTTTAGATATATTAGTTAAATACAAAAACATGTACAAATATTACATAGAAAATATTTTAGCCATAAATTATGAAAAAAAAACTCATAATTAGAAGTTGCGGAAAATAAGTAAAATCCTTATAACTTGAAGTTATATGGGAAATTATAATCACATAATCAAAAGTTATGCATGTAATTTTTAATTCCTTTTAATCATATTGTATAAGTGGAAGTTGTAGAAAACAAAATTATATGACCAAAAACTATACTTAAACAATGAATATTTCATATGTCTGAAGCTATATGCAAATTCATACATTTTTGTTACGATAAAATATATAAGACAAAATGTATAGCCAAAACCTATGCAATTTTTTTTTTTCATAATGAGAAGCTATGTAAGGCATATTTTATATGATTAAGTCAGAAACTTGAAAGATATGAAAAAAACTATATATTGTCTCAACTAGCAGATCAAGTATTGTTCAAATGATGTGTTAGTCCATCAGTCAATATATATAGAGAAATTTTTGAAATGCTTTTATATGGACAAATTACATCTTAATTCCCCCGTGGTTATTTATTCACTTGAAGTGAATAAAGAGTTGTTTCATCTTAAAGAAGAAAATGAAAAATTACTTGGTCCAGAAGTACCATAACTCAGTGCAACCGGCGCACTAATGTATCTTGCAAATTGTACTAGGTCAGACATAACCTAATTTGCCAATTTACTAGCAAGATACATTTTGCCCTAACTAGAAGACATTGGAATGAGATTAAACATATATTATGATACCTTCATGAAATAGGTGACATGGGTTGATATTATTTAAAAAGAAACAAAATCGCAATAAATTGAGTATGCAAATACATAATCTCTTTCTTCTCCTCATAAAACTCAATCTTCGACAAACTATGTATTTACTTGAGGGAGTGTTGTAATATCATGGAGATTAGTTAAGCAAACAATGGTAGCCACTTTATAAAAAATACTAACAATTTATGAAGCCAATTGTGAATGTGTATGGTTAAGATATGTGATAAAAAATATTTGAGAATCTTGTGAATTATCCTCTATCAAAGACACTTCAATAATATTACATGAAGACAATATTGTTAGGATAGAGCCCTTAAAAGTATAACATGCTGTAATAAATTTGGAATTCATTATTTATTTAATGATATTTTAGTTTCACTTTTATCTATCCTTATTTCATGTACTATATTTTGTGAGCATTCTTGCTTGCATTTTTTGCATTGTATATGACTTAGGTGCATTAGAAGTTGCATAGAAGATCTAAGTCATGAGTTCCTTACAAAAAAAATGATTTATCGACATTTGGTTCATGGGCCTAGGCAACCCATTAGAGGTTGTAGTACACCACCTTCTAATTGGAGGGATGACTGGTCTTAACTATTAGGATGAGTTTCACATGGTAAGTGCACTAGTATGTATGGTTGAACATTGGACTAGACCTACGGTGAGTCATGACTTAAGGCTATTGTGAAACCAAGGATTGGTTAATCTCGGTTTTGATGATAACAAAACAAGGTTTAGAACTAATGATTATATTTCAAGTGTGATTAGACAAGACGATTTCCAAAGTGGCAATCACAAAGACAAATCAAACCAAGGAGAAATCATGAAGAAGAAGACCACCTCAAAGAGAAGTGTTTTTCAAGACCCAAACTTCATAAGATCTCTTTGTGAGGTTGTTGGTGCACTAGGATTTTCATGCATTACATTCTTTACCTATGCACCAAAATCATCCAAGAGTTATTTTTTTTAAATATTTTTAAAATTGGATAATTTCATGTTTTCAACTAAAACCTTGTGTCAAATGTTTTCCAAACTTGTTTAAAAGGTTTTAAGTTGAAAAAGTTCGTTGTTGAGCCAAAAACGGCTCAACCGGTTGAATCATATGAGGAACCGGTCGACCCCCTAGCTCAATCGGTCGACCTCTAGCTCAATTGGTCGAGGAGTGCAAAAAACATTCTCTCTTTCACAATGGTTGTTCAACCGATCAAGGGTGAACAGGAACCGGTCGATCACCACCTCAATTGGTTGAGGTCCGGTCAAGGGGCAGTTGAGGTCCAACGGTTATTTGCTAAACATTAAATGTTAACGACTAGTCAACCGGTCGACCTGGGGGTCAATCGGTCGAACCCCCAACGACTAGTTTGGCTTCTTTCCTCTATAAAAAGGCTCCAAATCTTCATTGTTTATGAGTTTAACCTTCCTAAATCTTTCTTGAATATATTTAAGCCTTGGGAGAGTATTTTTGAGTGCACCATTGTTTTAAAACTTGCATATCATTAATGCAACTTTCAATTCTAGTTTTCTTATATCATTTGAGCTTAAAGTTTTTGTATTAGGATTTTGTGAGATCATTTATTTGTAAATCTTTGAGAAAAAGAATTTAAGTGTGAGGTATCACTTAGGGATTCTCAAGTGTGGAGTATCACTTGAGGGATTGTTCAAGAGTGAGGTATCTCTTGAAAAGTGTAAAGGGTGCTTGGAGCCAAAAGTCTAAGAGAATGGATTAGAACCATAATCCAATTGTATTGCTTGAAGGCTTGGTTTGGAAGCCTTGAATTAGTGGAACCTCAAGCTTGGGATTGAAGTTAGAGGAGAGTGGATATAGGTCGGGTTGTGCCGAACCACTATAAAATCTTGTATTTGCATTCTCTCTTCCCTACTCCTTTACTTTATATGCAAATGTCTTTATATTGTTTATTATATACTTGCATATAATTGCCTCTTACATTCACATAGTTTGAATTTGCAAAAGAGACCATCACCATTTTCACCCCTCCTTCTAGGATGATTACCATAGGTTGAATTAACCTAATTTTTCTAACAACTATCAAGTAGTCATCACCTCACCAAGTTGTTTCATTGTGTTGTCTTTTAACCTTGAGAGAATATTGAGTTTGTGCTAAAGTTAACAATGACTTAGACTTACGGGTGAAATCATAAGCTGATCATATATTCCCTATGGATTGGGTCATTATTGATGGAAGTCGGTAGCAATATGTATTCTCAATAGAAACACCATGGTATCTCTTGGAATTGAGACAGTGTGTCCCCTTGGGTGATCTAAGGAAGTGTATTTATGAAAACTATGGTCATTGTAGTTCCTTAAGTGGAACTTGACATAGACTATTTGAGAGCTAAGATATGTCAATTGAATACACAATATGAGGATTTGTAACTCAAGGATGGTAGATGTAGTCTTAAAAGGTTGATAGTTTTCACTTTGTTATACTACAAACACCAATTCATGAAAAGACTGAACATAATGGATAGTAGGTCATGGACCTGACCACTTGGTGTCTTGTTGTTATTTACATAGGATACTGGAGTTTCGTTGATTCTCTATAATGGGATGTTGAATCAACTTTAAAATTTGATTATAAGGGAGTCAATATTCCTATGGGTCCCAATGGTCCTCGCTTTGAGCTCATATGCCTTGTTGGCATGGATTATGAGGCTCAGATTGACTCTAGGTTCATTTTTATGCATAAGGGCATTTTGGTAATTACGCAAGGTTGCATAGGGGTAAGTGAACAAGGTATTTGGATTGTTGTAATTGATTAATTAGTATGCTCTATTGGATTAATTAATCGATTAGAACCCATTTTGGGCTAGATTAAGTAACCCAAGCTCATGTGGGCTCAAGTCACTTAAGCCCACTTAGGAACTTTATAAATACCCCTTAGGGGTTAGGGTTTCTATAGTTTTTGTCTTTCACCATCAAGAGAGATAGAAAGCCATAGCCTCCATCATCTTTTCATTCCCATTGGAAATGTACCAATATCAAGGTTCAAGTCATTGAGCAGAATACTTCGAGTTTACGAGACTTTTGCAATTTCGATCTTCATTTTCACCTTGTGGATTTGATTTGGGAACATTTGAATATGAGTAATAGTTTTTATTAACACTTTACAAATTCTTTTAAAGTATAAAAATGTTATTTTTTTCGTTGTGCATAGGATTTAGAAAATGCCTAAGATAGTTATGCATGTTCCTAACTTGATCTGGACTTGGGAAACAGAGAGATTCAAGTTTTTTCCTTCAAATGTTACGTATATTGAACAAATCAAACGATGATATATAAAAAGGTGATCAAACAATATTTCACTAAGTTCTTCTATATGTATAGGCTTCAAAAAAGTGGTGAAATTGATGTTCAACAAATAAGATCAAGCGATAATCTAGCAGACTTATTCACAAAAGTTTTACCTACTACAACATTCAATAAGTTCATACATCAAATCAACATACGCCAAGTTCATACATCAAATCAACATACGCTAACTTAAGGATCTTAATACTGAGCCATTAAAGATAGCTTAACCATGTTATCAAGAGGGGGAGCATCATCATAGAATGTTAGCATATTGTGGATCCACATTTTTCACGTGCGTCCCCACTTGAAACGACGATACTTGTTTTTTATTTATGAAAATTTGATTTTTTGAAAAAATTTAAGTCGCCGCTTATTTTAGTTTATTTTAAAAAAAAAACAAAATAAGAAAAAAAAAACCCTATGTGACTTCTTATTTGGAAAAGACACGTTTGTAAAACCTAAGTCTAGATTCAAAGGTCAGGTTACCTATCACAATGCTAAATCGTAACACCTTTCTAACATCGTATATCTACAATCTCTACTAAACGAATGAAAGGAACTGTGATAATTAATTAATCATGAATACCAAGATTAAGGACATAAATCAATATATAGGAAAATAATTATAAAAGTATAATACAAGAATGTACAAAGTAAATGACAAGAAAATTATGCAAATTGATTTATTAAATTGATTAAAAGAAATGTTTTAAAAATGACATTTTTAAGAAATTCCAAAAGAGTTTATTAAAAATATTTTCGAATTAACGATTTCATTTTATTTATTTATAAAAAAATAAAATGAATTTATATTCAACAATTGATTTGATTCAATTTTATTTGTATTCAATTTTCAAAAAAGTTACTTACACTTATTGTTGCTAAAAGAATTTATTAAAAACAAATAAAAAAGGTGAACTCACTTTTGTTCATAGGAAAATGATTCTTATTTACCTTTATTATGAAGAAAACTATTATAATTTTATTCACAAAAGTATTTCAATTTAATCCATGTTTAAGAAAAATGATTTTTACAAATTAATTAAAGAAAAATATTTTTTATAAATTTATCTACAATTGTATTTCAACTCAATTTTATTTTCAAGAAACTTGATTTTTTTTATTATTTTTATAGGAAGCAAGACTTTATATTTTATTTATGAAAAATAAATTGAATTCAATTTTATTAGTAAAAGTTATGTCTAATAGGAAAATGGTTTTTTACAAAATTGTTTATAAAAAGTACTCCAATATATTTTCTTTTTCCAAAAAGATTATCTTTATTTGGGTAGAGAAAAGCTTCAATTTTATTAAAAGAAGTTTTGAATTATTTTTATTCTATAATTTTTTTTCAAGGTTAATTTAAAAAAAAAAAGGTTTCAAATTTATCTATATCTATATCTATACTACATATAAAAATACAAGTGTTTAAAACTTTAAACACTTTTTTCTTCCAATAACAACCTTATCATTTTTATTATATGCTTTTATATCCTATCATCTTTATATGTAATTAATTGTTTATGGCCTATAAATTAATTATACAGATTATCATTATTTAAAAAAAAAAACTTAATTGAGATAATGATTCTCTTTTAAAAACTTATCATAATTTAATTTTTCATTCTTCATTTATTCAATATAAAAGAGATTTAAATGAAAATAAATAAATACATAAATACAAAAAATTGGTTTGAATTAATTTGTTTTTTTAATCCAAATTTTAAACAAAAAGTTTTCTTTAATGTGTATTCAATTCATATGATAATAACATATTATTGTTTTTTCATTCTTCATTTGTTCAATAAAAAAGAGATTTTAATGAAAATCAAATAAATACATAAATAGAAAAAATTGATTTGAATTAGTTTGTTTTTTTGAATCCAAATTTTAAACAAAAATTTTTCTTTAATGTGTATTCAATTCATATGATACTAATATATTATTGTTTGGACTTAAAAGAATTTATTTGAAGTGAGGATATGTAAAAAATATTATATGAATGTAAATAAATTTCCTTATTTGAAGTAATGATAGATAAAAGATTTTGGATAAACATAAATAAATTTTGAGTTAAAATAATTTATTTAAAGTAATGATAGGTAAAAAATTTTGAATGACTATAAATAAATTTTTGTCTTAAGATAATTTATTTGAAGTAATGATAGAACTATAAATAAATTTTGAGTTAAAAGAATTTGTTTGAAGTAATGATAGGCAGAAAATTATAGATGATTATAAAAAGAAAATTTTAGATGATTATAAAAATAAATTGGTACTTGAGTTTCAACTTTTATCCAATATAATAAATTCAAAAGAAAAAAACCAAAAATTTATATAACTATAAAAAGATAGCTATAAAAAGATAAATGCAAGTTTGATGTGGGGACAAATGTACAAAGATACAGATGTACAAAAGATTCTTGATATCTCTTAGCTAAGCATTTCTAAGAGATATTTTTCAAAATTTTGTCAAGTGTTTTTTGTCTTTCACCATGATTCAAAAGCAACGTGATGGAAAAGGAAAGGAAGAAGACAAGGAGAATAAAATTTACCTTTTGCAGACTTCATTCATGCTCCATACACGCGGAAGTGGATTAAAAAATTTCTCAAAATTGAAGACTCAAAACTTCGTTTCAAGTCTGAATTCTTGCCTATAAATAGAGCCTCAACTTTCTTCACCAAGTAGAACTTGCGAGAGTGAGAAAAAACTGAGAGCTCAAGAACACAAGAGTGTTCCAAAAAATCCTCTCTTACTTTTGTAATTTCCTCTTTCAAAAATCTAGTCATTTGTATTCATCACTTTGAGTCATCCCTCTGCTGTCAACAAACTTGTATTCAACAACTCTTTGTAATCAAGGTATATTTTCAATAAATAATATTTTCAAATTCAAATATCTGTGTTTTTATGATTAAATTTCAATTTTATTTACAAGAAACTTGATTTTTTTTTTTTTATAGGAAGCAAGACTTTATATTTTATTTATGAAAAATAAATTGAATTCAATTTTATTAGTAAAAGTTATGTCTAATAGGAAAATGGTTTTTTTACAAAATTGTTTATAAAAAGTACTCCAATATGTATTTTTTTTCCCAAAAAGATTATCTTTATTTGGTCAAGAGAAAAGTTTCAATTTTATTAAAAGAACTTTTGAATTATTTTTATTCTATAATTTTTTTTCAAGGTTAATATTAAAAAAAAGGTTTCAAATTTATCTATATCTATATCTATACTACATATAAAAGTACGAAGTGTTTAAAACTTTAAACACTTTTTTCTTCCAATAACAACCTTATCATTTTTATTATATGCTTTTATATCCTATCATTATTATATGCAATTAATTTTTTCTGGCCTATAATCTTATTATACAAATTATCATTATTTAAAAAAAACTTAATTGAGATAATGATTCTCTTTTAAAAACTTATCACAATTTAATTTTTCATTTTTCATTTATTCAATATAAAAGAGATTTAAATGAAAATAAATAAATACATAAATATAAAAAATTGGTTTGAATTAATTTGTTTTTTTTAATCCAAATTTTAAAAAACAAAATTTTCTTTAATATGTATTCAATTCATATGATAATAATATATTATTGTTTTTTCATTCTTCATTTATTCAATAAAAAAGAGATTTAAATGAAAATCAAATAAATACATAAATAGAAAAAATTGATATGAATTAGTTTGTTTTTTTGAATCCAAATTTTCAACAAATTTTTTTCTTTAATGTGTATTCAATTCATATGATAATAATATATTATTATTTTGACTTAAAAGAATTTATTTGAAGTGAGGATATGTAGAAAATGTTATATGAATATAAATAAATTTCCTTATTTGAAGTAGTGATAGATAAAAGATTTTGGATAAACATAAATAAATTTTGAGTTAAAATAATTTATTTAAAGTAATGATATGTAAAAAATTTTGAATGACTATAAATAAATTTTGATTTAAAAAAAATTCTGAAAGACTATAAATAAATTTTTGTCTTAAGATAATTTATTTGAAGTAATGATAGAACTATAAATAAATTTTGAGTTAAAAGAATTTATTTGAAGTAATGATAGACAGGAAATTGTAGATGATTACAAAAAGAAAATTTTAGATGATTATAAAAATAAATTGGTACTTGAGTTTCAACTTTTATCCAATATAATAAATTCAAAACAAAAAAAAAACCAAAAATTTATATAACTAAATAAAGATAGCTATAAAAAGATAAATACAAGTTTGATGTGAATAAGAGATTAATAAATTATGAAATCAACATTACTCAAATAACGCATTTGTTCCATTAGCAAAGTTTTTTTTTCTAAGTTCAATAAAAATGAGATTTTCATAATTTTATTTACAAAAAAAATATTCCAATTTGATTTTTTGTATTTTATTTAAAAAAATATTTTTGCAAACTTTGACTTAAAAAAGAGAATTTTGTTTTAGTTAAAAAAAAAATTGAACATTATCTAAAAGCATAAATTTGTTTAAATTTTATTTTAAACAACCTTTTCTTCTTTTACCATTTTATTTAAAAAGGATTCTTTACCCTTTTTAATAAAAAAAAGAAAATAAAATATTTTCAAGCTTATTAAAAAGGAATTTAGTTTGACTTTAACTTAAAAAAAAAAAAAGGAATTTTGCCTTTTTAATAAGCTACAGAGGAGGACGAAAAAGGGAGGATGGGTCTGAAAACAGAGCAAGAAAACCAAGTGGAAAAACAGGAAAAAGAGGTGGAAAAAAAAACAGAGATTGAGAGAGAAAAAGGAAGAGAGCTAGGTGGGGATTTTCGGTTCCGGACTAGGACTTTTAGTTGAGAGAAAAACAAAGAAAATGGGGATTTTTCAGGGGCTTTTCGGGGAGGATTTTGGGGAGCTGGAGTGAGAGTTGAAGAGGGAATGAACTTGCGCTGTGGAGGAAAAGGTAGCGAAACACTGGAAATCGAGCATTAGCGCTTAAGCAAATCTCACTAGGTGTAGTCCCCGTATACTTAATCTTCTTCTATTTTTGCATTATTTTCTTCCATCACTTGTTGACATTTGAGATTCATTTTGATGATTAAGGATGGTTGTTGGGTTTCTTTTATTTCTTTTCATTTCCATTTATAGGGAAGACATTTAAGCTGAGTTATTCAAATTTTAGTCGGTAGTAGATAATCTGGATTTTAGTGGCAACTTTTTATCATCTTCCTAGTTTTCTATCAATGAGAGTGAATGAGAGTGGATGAGAGAGATGGCCTAGAGCATTGCTACACGAACCTCAAAACACCAAACCTCACAGCCAAACCTCGCCTTCATAAAAAAAAAAAATAGAAGGAGAAAAGGAAGAGGTGGCAGAAAATCTGATAAAAGCGATGTCTCCATGCACTCCAGTTCAAGGCTCTGCACTACAGCAGATAAGCTAGTTTGTGCGCATCTGGACCTTTTGTTATTGATATTCCTCATGGGTATTCTGAAAATGGGGGCAACATGTGTGAAACGAAGGCTCTCAGAGCCATTAATGGTTTTTCTTGCATAAGAATATTTTATGGCAGTAAAGTCAATGGAGGACTTTTGGTGGGCCACCCATGGGGCACATATGCCCATACACCTTTTTTTAAGCCTTTATGCTCACATGTTTTCACCAATTTTTTTTTTTTTAAATTAACTTTCAAAAATTCTGGATTTTCAGTCACTTCAGTCTTCAAATTAATTTTTCAAAAATTACAATTTCCAAATTCAATTTTTTTTTAAGGATTCCATTTTCAAATAAATTCCCAAAATTTCATTTTTTGAATTAAATTTTTCAAAACCTCAATTTTTAAGTTTAATTTTCAAAACTCCAATTCTCAAATAATTTTCAAAATTCCAATTTTCACATTAATTTATTTACTAATAACTATTCCGTTATTATTATTATTATTTTATTTATTTATTTATTTATTTTTAAAATTACATCTTTAAATACTTCTTCAAAATTCTTATTTTCAAATTCAATTCCCAATTTTCGAATTTAATTTCCAATTTCCAAAATTCCAATGTTCACATTTAATTATTTAAAAATTATTATTATTTTTATTATTATTTTATTTATTTTTAAAATTCCATCTTTAAATACTTCTTCAAAATTCCAATTTCCAAATTCAATTCCCAATTTTTGAAATTCCAATATTCCAATTTCTAAATTTAATTTTCAAATTCCAAAATTCCAATTTTCACATTTATTTATTCAATCATTATTATTTTCGCTATTATTATTATTTTATTTATTTTTAAAATTCTGTCTTTAAATAATTTTTCAAAATTCCTATTTCCAAATTTAATTCCCAATTTCCGAAATTCCAATTCTTCAATTTCCGAATTTAATTTCGAATTTCCAAAATTCCAATTTTCACATTTATTTATTTGATAATTATTCTTTTCGCTATTATTATTATTTTATTTATTTATTTATTTTTAAAATTCCATCTTTAAATAATTCTTCAAAATTATGATTTCCAAATTTAATTCCCAATTTCATAAATTCCAATTTTCCAATTTTCCAATTTAATTTCTAATTTCCAAAATTCCAATTTTCACATTTATTTATTCAATCAATATTATTTTCGTTATTACTATTATTTTATTTATTTATTTATTTATTTTTAAAATTCCATCTTTAAATAATTCTTCAAAATT
>JAJJMF010000231.1:100865-113766 GCA_022058775.1 Vitis hybrid cultivar
CAATTTTCCAATTTTCGAATTTAATTTCCAATTTCCAAAATTCGAATTTTACCATTTATTTATTTATTTATTTATTATTATTATTATTATTATATTTATTTTTTAAAAAACTCCATCTTCAAATAATTTTCAAGATTCCCATTTTCATAGTTCCAATTCTCAACTAATTTGCTAATTTCTTTCAAATTTAATTTTCAAAGTTCCAATTCCTTAATTTAATTATCAAAACTCTAATTCTCAAATAATTTTCAAAATTCCAATTTCTTTCAAAATTTAATTTCCGAAATTCCAATTCTTAAATTTAATTCCTATGACTCCAATTTTTAAATAATTTTCGAGACTCCAATTTTCAAATAAATTTCAAAAATCCAGTTTTCTCTCAAATAGTTTTAATTCCACTCCAATTCTCAAATAATATTTTATTTCTCTTGATTTTACATAAGTACAAATGCAAATTTTCATAATTCCAGAGTAATGGAATTCATGAGACTAATTTGTGCAAGATAGATTTGGCTTTGGTGGGAGCCCCACATATGAGTTTTCTCTTCAAATTGTCAATTGTTATGCTTGATGAGTATTGCCTGATCTTTGTCTTGCTCTTTGATATGCATGTGATGATTTTATATTTGAGCTAACCCTGTTTACATGATAGAGCATTATTAATTGCTGCTGAGGTACGCTCTACTTCATTTATTTATTCGTTCTTATGCTAGATTTGTTTCGTTATTCAGTCATTGTATTGGTGTTTATTAATCTCCTAGTTAATTGTCATGTTTGCTTCACCTTACTTAGTAGAGACTCGTTTTTAGGGACTTAGAGGGGTGCTTCGGTCTCTTTACCGTACCTTCCCAATAAGTAACCTGACCCTCAGACTGACTCGGTTTTTCACAGACCTGCTTTTCCACGTCAGGAGTCACATTTGGGGTTTTTCCTTCTTATTTTGTTTTCCCTTTAAAAATAAAACAAAAATAAGTGGCGACTCCAAGTCTTTTTTGAAGAAAAAAACCATATTTCACATTAAATAAATAAAAAACGAGTTTTGCCATCGAGTGGGAATGCATCGAGTGAAAATACGGGGTCCACAAAATGGCGACTCCGTTGGGGAGTCACAGTGGGTCAAGTTTGAACTTAAGATGGGCAAATGTGGCGTTTGATGGATACCTTCCCTTTGTGCTTCTCTATGCTTGTGTGATCATAGCACATTGAGGATTTTGATGTGGCGATTTTCTATGCTTGATTGATATATCCATTTGCGACATTGACATATTGATGATATTGATTGATTCTCTTGATTGTCTTAGCATATTGATTTTGCTCTTACCATGATTGCCCTACTCCTTTTGACATATATGTTCACACTGTTGTATATCTCGTTGTCTTAGTGATTGAATCATTTGCTTGTATATTATCTTGATCGTCTTTGAGCATGCTGTTTTTGTCACTTTTCATCTTGATTGTCATAGCCTGTATGTGGACATGAGTGATATATCTGTACTTTGCTTGATTGTGTGTTGCATGACTGCCCTCCTTTGTGTGATTGCATGTCGCCTGTCCATGTGGGCCGCACACTTATCCCCTTACCTCCAATCCTTTGGTTTTCGGTCATTTCTTTCATTCTGGCTCTCACTTTTGCAAGTGTGAGGCTTTGTGTGTGCTTGTTTCTCCGACCGAGCTAGATGATAGGAGTCGGGTCTAGCGACGGACTATATCGATGTTTGGGGGTATTTTAGAGGAGACCGATACATTGATGCCGATTGGAGTCCGATCATTGAAGACCTGTTTAGCCTAGAGCTAGGTTTCATGGATGTTTGTGCGACTAGTATGTTTCATCTTTTGCTTTAGCTTCATAGGGTTTTTGGATGCACCCACACCACTCACTGTGCACTTTAGTCGACCACTTAGTGTTGAAAGTTTTGAGAGATTTCACCATAGGAAACCCCCTAGGATGTCGAGGTAGTGCATATGTGGAGGTGATGACCACCTTGCATGGAAGCGTCTCGTCTCTTCAGAGGCGTGCAGAGGGTTACGTACCGTCAGAGGGTACGATAGCTTCTTCTAGGGATCCTTTAAAGTCCACCCCCTTCTTTTTAGAGTCGCATTGACCTTGTAGGTTGAGCCTTAGATATTTCAATCAGGACTTCCTTTCTTAACACGTGGGTGCATCTATGGGTCTTTAGAGCCGGTTTGATAGTGATAGGTTTAGTTACCTTCGTAATGGTCTCTTATATCTGCTCAGGATTGGATCGGTTTGATTGCTTTCGGGTTACCTTTTGGCAAATTTGATAGACATTCCTTGAGGAGTTTCCTTTACCCCGTATCTTATCTAGTATTTCCACTATTGTAGAAGTATTGATACGTTCGGTCTGGGTTCGGCTTCTTGGATCAAAGTTGGGGGTAGATTGATCAGAGTATCAGACTAGTCAAACCCGAGATTAGATCAGAGAGATATGGATTCATAGATAGTTACTGTCGACCAATTTTCTGCAACTATGGCTTCGACTCAGGAGGCAATAGCTAGCCTCGACCAGATGATGGATGGGTAGTAGGCCCAGCAGATTCCGCCTCATGATGGCACCCAGTATGACCCTACAGTGCCGTCACCCCCTCCACCTAGTCAATCAGAACTGTAGGCTATACCTTTCACTCTACATAGCCAGACCGAGGTTGCCCCGCCTCCTGTCACCGTGCTCACCCCGACCTCAGAGAACCCACATATTCTCATGGATAGGCTTGAGCAGAGGTTGAGGCAGTTGAGGGCTTCAGACATAGCTGTTACTTGGGATGATTTTGATGGACTATCAGTGGCCGGTCTACCGACCAAGTTCAGGATGCCAGAGATCGAGCGATACACATGGATTGGATGTCCTCGCATTCATTTGAGGCTTTATAGTACAATCATGAGGGCCCATGGACTGGATGAGACCCAGATGATTATGCTTTTTCCTATGTCCTTGAGTGGTGCGACACAAAGATGGTTTGCTTCATTGGATGTATCACGCCGTCGGACTTGGGATGATTTAACCTAGGAGTTCTTGAGACAGTTTGCATTTAATACTGTCATTAACGTCTTGAGGAGAGAGTTAGAGGCATTGAGATAGAGGCCAGAGGAGTCGGTCACTTCATTTATCTCCCGCTGGAGGAAGAAGATTTCGCAGGTTATTGATAGACCATCGGAGAGGGACCAGATCAGCATGATTATGAGGAGCTTGCAGCCTCGATTTGCTCGGCACTTGATGAGATTTCCTCATATAGATTTTGGATCTTTGGTACAGGCCTTATATGGTATAAAGGAGGGCATAGCTAGAGGATTATGGTTTGAGTCTTCTTATTCTGATTCGAATGGGAAGAAGCCCTTAGGGGAACAGAGATCAGGAGATGTGGGTGCTATTAGTTCAGTAGGGTTGAGACCTCCTAAACGTTATTAGATAGTTGGGCAGACTTCGAGACTCTACTATCCACCATCATCTCGTGTGCTGTATAGACCATGAGCACCTTCACGGTCTTATGATCAGACATATGTGTCTCCTATATTGGCACTGCCTCACCACACCGCACAGGGCACAAAGAGGCCTCCTGTCTCATAGTCTGCCACATCGCAGGCATGCTATGCAACACAGTTTGCTGCGAAACCTACAACATTTTATCCCAGACCTAGAGCTTAGCAGACCTCTGCTCCTTTTACTTTGAGGACATAGAGGCAGTTTTCACAGTTAGGCATGCCGTTGAGCCAGACTCTTCAAAAGCTTACAAAGGCCGGATTGTTGGTGACTCTCACTCCTAGACCATCCTCTCAACTTGTTTCGCCTTAGTTCAGGATGGATCTATATTGTGCGTATCATCAGGGACCAGGACATGAGACGGATCGCTGCACTGCTCTAAGACACGTCATCCAAGATTTGATTGATCAGGGTATGGTCCACTTGGGTCAATCGAGTGCAACCACAAACCCATTTTCGGCTCACACTACACACACAGTTCCCTCTCCGACCGATAGCATGCACTCCATCGACTTCGCTAAGCTTAACGATCACATTCACATGCTAAGTTGGGATGAGTTAGAGCCAGAGCCCATAGTATCATACCAGATTTATGAGATAGGCAGAGTGATTTTGGGCCCTCAGATGTCTGCACCATTCGGACTGGTCCCTAAGGCGGCATCAGTACAGACGGCCACTGTCGAGCCATCGATCTTCCCATATTATAGTGTTCAGACTTCGTTTGTTTTGATTCCAGATGTTGATGAGGTTCAGACTCCGTATGTTGATGTTTCTTAGACTCCATATGTTGATGATGTTGACACTTCAGATGTATAGTGTGTTATCCACGGGGGTAGAGTGGTACGACAGCAGCCCCCCGCAGCCGTTAGACCCTTGGAGAGGATGTCATCCTAGGAGGAGGTCAAGAGGGAGGATGATGAGATTCTGAGGTAGTTATAAAGCACCCAGGCTTGCATTTCTATTTGGAGCTTACTGGCATCGTCCAGCACTCACAGAGACGCATTGATTCGAGCCTTGAGTCAGATCAGAGTCGAGACTACCACCACTCTGGAGGGGTTGATTCACATGGTGATGACCGGCAGAGCCACTTGCATAGTATTCTCTTATGACAACTTGCCATTGGAGGGTTCGAACCATACACGTCCACTGTATATATCTATCGATTGTTCAGGTCACCGAGTCTCATCTGTCCTTCTGAACAATGGCTCGGCCCTGAATGTCTATCCTCTGGCCACTGCCATTGCCCTCGGCTACGCACCTTCTGATTTTGGTCCCTCAAATCAGATAGTTCGAGCTTACGATAACACTCGAAGGGAGGTCATGAGCACTCTAGAGATCGAGTTGTTGATAGATCCGACCACTTTCATTACTGTGTTCCAGGTTTTAAGGATTCCTATATCCTTTAACCCGCTTTTGGGCCGACCTTGGATCCACCGAGTTGGGGCCATTCCTTATTCCCTTCATCAGAAGGTGAGGTTCATTCATGATGGTCAGGTCATCATAGTGCAGTAAGCGGGAGATATGTTCATTTCTGTTGAGCCAGTGCTTCAGATTAGTCACAGTGATGATGAATTACTTCTTATTGGATTCACATTCGATGAGGTACAGACCTTGGAGATGGAGGATTTTTGTTGAGACTTCGTAGCTATGTTGTTTGACCAGCATGGTAGCACAGTGGTGCTCGATATGATGAGAAGTATGTCTTATTTAGCAAGCATGGGGTTAGGGTGGCGTCAGCACGGGCCTAGTGAGTTCATGGTTATTCATGATCACAATGTACCGTTCGGACTCGGGTTCATCCCCACTAAGGCATAAAGAGAGGGTGAGGGCTCGACTGACTCATACGCCGTTTGACTATCTTGTTCACCCATACACCTTGAGCTTGGCAGATTACTTCATGAGGGCGTCGGAGCCATAAACACCTTCAGACGGGATCATTGGGAAACTCAGCACTACTCAGGAGGCCGAGCTT
The DNA here is from genome assembly GCA_022058775.1 of Vitis hybrid cultivar. Taxonomy (NCBI): domain Eukaryota; kingdom Viridiplantae; phylum Streptophyta; class Magnoliopsida; order Vitales; family Vitaceae; genus Vitis; species Vitis hybrid cultivar. The sequence goes on from JAJJMF010000231.1 coordinate 106,335, forward strand.
CAGCGCCTCGTCCAACAGCTACAGTTGAGTGACGAAGCCCACACTTCGACTTCTCTATTGACCACCCCTTTATTTCCAGATTGTATGAGCCTTATGACGCTTTATTTCTCTGATGAGATCGACGAGCACGGGACATTTGCCGAGATCGGAGACATAACGGATGGAGTTGTGCCACGTGACAAGTATGTTGACGAGATGCTCACTATGAGTATGAGCCAGATCGAGGAGATAGTTCAGCCTAAGCTCGCTTCACCATTTGATCTATTTGAGGTGCCCGTCATCGAGATTGCTGAGGAGATCTAGACCACCCCTGCTCCGGAGTCTACAAAGGATGTTTTAGTTGCTGCTGATTTGTTTGATGGCCCTGCTGGCTTAGTTGAGGGAGCGTCCGACTCTGTTGACCCACCTCTTTCATTTGTTATTTTATCAAGATTTGTCTCCCATTCTGACGATATTCTTGACTCTTCATTTATAGATTTGAGCATTTTCGAGTATCTGCTTGTCTCTTGTGATATCACTTAATTTGTACCATTTTCACCCACATCATAGATATTTGATATAGATGATCAGATTGTACAACGCGATTAAGATGATGACTCATCATCTGCTTCTGATTCGGACCCCATTGATTAGAGAGTTTCACCTACCACATGAGACGCTAAGATTGTTGATTTTAGTACAGCAGACCAGTCGAGGGAGCTGAGGATTGGATCGGATTTGTCTACAAATGAGAGGGGTGGCCTCGCCCGGTTGCTTAGATCGTATTTGGATGTTTTTGCATGGTCCTATGAGGACATGCCGGGCCTTGACCCATCCATAGTCCTGCATCACTTGCCACTTCTGCCCTATGCCAGACCAGTTAAGCAGAAGTTGAGGCGATTGCACCCTCGTTGGAGTTTGCAAGTGAAGGAAGAGATCCAAAAGCAACTCAATGTAGGATTTCTATCTGTGGTCGAGTATCCTGAGTGGTTGGCCAATGTCATCCCTGTTCCCAAGAAGGATGGCAAGGTGAGAGTCTGTGTTGATTTCCGAGATCTCAACAAGGCCAGTCCTAAGGATGATTTTCTTCTCCCACACATTGACATGTTAGTTGAAAGTACAGCAGGTCATTCGATGTTGTCCTTTATGAACGGAATTTTTGGGTACAGTCAAATTTGATGAGTCCAAAGGACATAGAGAAGACGTCTTTCATTATCGAGTGGGGTACTTACTACTACAGAGTGATGCCATTTGGTTTGAAGAATGCAGAAGCTACTTATCAGAGAGTAGCGACTACTCTATTCCGTGACATGATGCATCAGGATGTCAAGGTTTATGTAGATGACATGGTAGTGAAATCCCGAGATAGAGTCGATTAGCTAGTAGCCTTGGAGAGATTATTTGAGAGGATCAGGCAGTTCAGATTGAGACTGAATCCCAAGAAGTGCACTTTTGGAGTGACTTCTGGGAAACTGCTAGGATACATGGTTAATGAGAGAGGTATAGAGGCAAATCCAGATAAGATTAGAGCCATCATTGACATGCTTGAGTCGAGGACCGAGAGAGATTAGAGGCTTCTTGGGTGGACTTCAGTACATCAGCAGATTCATTGCCAGATTGACAGACATCTGTGAACCTATTTTCTGACTCTTAAGGAAGAGTCAACCTACTGTTTGGGATGGTCAGTGTTAGTGCACATTTGAGATGATCAAAGAGTACTTGTTGTCACCTCCAGTCTTAGTGCCTCCTACACCAAGTTGTCCTTTACTTTTATACCTGTCGGTTTCAGATGTAGCTTTGGGTTGCATGTTGGCTCAACTCTATGATTCGGGTAAAGAGCGAGCTATTTATTATTTGAGTAAGAGGATGCTAGATTATGAGATGAGATATGTCACGATTGAGCGCTATTGTTTGGCATTGGTTTGGGCTACTCCGAGACTAAGACATTACATGACCGAGTATTCAGTGCACTTGATGTCCCGTCTAGATCCTCTGAGATATTTGTTTGACAGGTCCGCTTTGATCGGTCGCCTCATGAGATGGTTGGTACTACTAACTGAGTTTGACATTCATTATGTCACTCAAAAGTCCATTAGAGGGAGCGTTGTTGCATATCACTTAGTCTTATTAACGGTTTCTAATGATAGAGTTATTGATGATGATTTCCCAGATGAGGATGTTACTACTATGACTGGTCTGTCGCGTTGGCGTATGTACTTTAATGGTGCGGCCAACCATTCTGGATACGAGATAAGAGTTTTGTTGATATCCCCTCATTGTGACCACATTCCTAGATCTGTTCGTTTGGTATTCTCAGATCAACATCCTGCCATGAACAATATTGTTGAGTATGAGGCTTGTATCCTGGGATTGGAGACATCACTTGAGCTCGAGGTTAGACAAATGAAGGTGTTTGGTGACTCCAATTTGGTGTTGAGACAGATTCAAGGCTATTGGAAGACTAGAGATGTGAAGCTTAGGCCTTATCATGCATACTTAGAGCTACTAGTTGAGAGATTTGATGATTTGAGTTATACACATCTGCCCAAAGCGCAGAACCAGTTCGTTGATGCCTTAGCTACTCTAGCTTTCATGATTGATATTCCTATTGATACCGTTGTTCGCCCTTTATTGATTGAGTTGAGATCAATTCCTGCTTATTGTTACTTGATTGATGAGGCAGAGTTTGATGATGGCCTACCTTGGTACTATGACATATATCAGTTTCTAAGACTTGGCGCATATCCTGAGGCCACCACGACCAAGGATAAGAGAGCATTGAGACAATTGGTCGCCCGATTTGTGATATGCATAGAGACATTGTATAAACAATCAACTGATGGGATGTTGCTATTGTGCTTAGATCGCACCTCTGCCAATCAAGTGATGAGAGAGATTCATGCAGGAGTTTGTGGACCACATATATGAGGGCATATGCTAGCCCATAAGATCATGAGGACTGACTATTTCTGGTTGACCATGGAGACAAATTGTTGCCAGTTTGTTCAGAGATGTCCTGAGTGTCAGATACACGGGGACCTCATTCACGTGCCATCCTTAGAGTTACATGCATTGACTTCACCATGACCATTTTCAGTATGGGGTATCGACATTATTGGGAAGATTTCTTTGAAGTCTTCATGTGGTCTTGAGTTCATCTTGGTTGCCATCGATTACTTCACGAAGTGGGTGGAGGCTGCTTCGTATGCGAGATTGACATCATCTGGGGTCGCTAGTTTCATCAAATCACACATTATTTGTCGTTGTGGAGTCCCTCATGAGTTGATTTTGGATAGAGGAGTACATTTCAGAAGCTTTCATTCGCATTGTGGGCTTATTGAACTTCTTTTTGCTCATCTATAGGAGCCACACCCTACTCCTTGGTGTACAGTATGGAGGTAGTGCTACCAGTTGAGATTGAGATGGGTTCATTGAGAGTACCATTGGAGCAACAGATTCCAGAGGTAGATTGGGCTCAAGCTCGATTAGACCAGCTCAATCTCCTAGATGAGAGGAGATTGAGGGCAGTAGACCATGTCCGTGCTTACCAGAGGAAGATGACCCTCGCTTTCAAGAAGCGAGTCAAACCCAGACCATTACGGATAGGTGACTTGGTTCTGAAGGTCATTAGGGGATTGATCAGAGATCCCAGGGGGGAGTTCAAACCTAATTGGAGTGGACCTTATTTTATCAGGGAGTTGACCTTAGAGGGCGCTGCATGGTTGATGGATCTAGATGGAAATCGATTCTCAGAGCCGACCAACGTGGATCAACTAAAGAGGTATTATGTTTGAGACCATGGTCACAGGATGGGTGCCATCATTTCGGTTAGCCATATACCTTGTTATTCTCTTTTGATATATAGACCGTTGCTAGCCCATTGAGTCTCGCATGTGCATTATAGTTTTTCTTTTTTATCGCCTTGCTCACATTTCTACACCTGGATAGGAGCCCTTTGATGTATGCATGCATTGTTTGGGAGCCTCATGAGTCTTGGACCTATAGGTGCATCTTTCTCTCTTTATTTTTTCCTAGCACCACTCTACTGCATTTCATCACATCTCATTGGTCAGGTTTTTCATTCCTTCTCCTTTATTCTATCTACTGCTTGTTTTACTTCATATTCTCTTCACCCTGAGTGGTGATCCTCCTCAATTCGTTACATGAAGGATAGTCACATCATTTTTGCTATCTATCCCACGGAGACTGATTCCGAGATCCTTAGTTTGAGAAGGTCATCTCATCAGAGAGAGTTTTTGAGAGTGTGTCTATTAATTGTAGATATCATATTTGGGGCTTATTTGTTTATGTTCAGGGTATGTGCATTTGTATATATGTAAGAAAAAATGAAAAAAAAAATAAAAAAAATGATGAAAAAAAAAGAATGAAAAGAAAAGAAAAATAAGCACATGTGTGTATGTGCATAGTATTCTCCATCATTGGATGTGTATATTGATGTTTGTGGGCCACTTCATTGAGTATGTTTGTCGATGGGAGCTCGTATGTGAGCTTTTCGAGACCTTTCATTATTTGTATTCATGTTTCATATATTTTGAGAGTGAGATGAGTGACCTCTCTCTTAGAAGCTCTGTGTCGTTGTCCTTTCCATCATTACATTCATTGATGATGTGACTTCACTCCATGTTGGATTCGAGCGAATCATCACTCCTCTTCGTGTTCTTTGCTTCACTATCATTCTCGTATTTGCTTTTGATTCATCCATTGCGTTTCAGCCATTGTCCTTTTCTTACAGCAATCCATTTTCGGGTTTGTTACTCTCTTCGCATCATCATTACACATCTCATTATCAGTTTGATTTTCTTCTTTGCCTCGTTATTGTTATCATTTTCACATTGGGCACCCTCGAGTCCATGGCTCACGGGATTTTTTGTACATGTTGCATTTCATACATGAGGGCATGAGTTTTTTATCATTGGGTATTTGGGCCTAGTTTCCTTTCATTTCTATCACCCTATCACCCTAGCCTACGTTACGTCCCGTGTCTTAAGACCACCCTGAGGCCATGGGATGTCGTCTTCAACAACCCCTACTTAGACAGGTATTTGAGATTTGGTTGAAATTTGGATATCATCATGCTTCTTCTTCTGGGAGACACCCTTTTGATGTTTGGATTCGATTCAGTTATGGATTCGGATTACCGGGATCACATGTTTGATGATAGATGATTTGGTGTTATCTGATCTTATGATCTATCACACATTTGATGTCATACTGGGGCATATTTCCGTTTCAGTTGAGAGTTATAGATCTTCATGGAGCTACATGATCACTCCTGCCTACGGGATGCACACCGAGACGAGGACGTGTTTATTATTTTATCATGATCCTCCGGTAGAGTCTTTCTTGAGTCATTCGGTTGGGCCCATATTTTCTGATGTTGTCATGATTCTTGGATGTGGATATCTCATATGCATAAACTTCCACATTATCGTTTCAGTGGAGTACATGTCAGATCTCCTATATGTCTCCATTGAGTCATTATCGAGTTATCAGGACAGACCGGATGCCCTAGTTGCTATACTGGGGCATATTTCCTCCCTTTTCAGTTGTGGTGATGATTGTTTTCTCAGAGACTTGTTACAGTCCACATTACTTGGTCGAGAGATGTTTATTTACATTGATGATCACAGTCTCTATGATGTTTGCCGAGATGAGCCTTCAGTAGAGCACGACCTTAGAGGTTTGACTGCCCTACTATCCGTGACTCTCCAGTAGATTGAGATCATAGTAGTTACCCTAACGGACTATTCTCTGGTGACTCCCCAGTGGATCATTCCTTTGATACGACAATGGATTTCCCTAGTAGAGCATCTCGAGTCAAAGGCATCCAGATTGTTATGATGCTTCATCAGGCCTCGTGTTTTAGATAGATGGGTTGTGAGACTATGTTTATAGTTGATTTGACCATTTCGACTCGCTAGTAGAGCATCCTTTGAGACTCATGAAGTCTCTTTCGGACCCTTCTTGTGGACAGAGGGTTGTAGTAGCACTCTACACTAGGGCATATCCCCCCTTCATTATCTCCTTGCATCTTCAGTTTCGGCGTTCAGAGCCATCATCACTTCTCAGTTTCGGCGTTCAGAGTCACCATCGCTTCTTAGTTTCGGCATTTAGAGTCATCATCGCTTCTCAGTTTCGGCATTTAGAGCCACCATCGCTTCTCAGTTTCGAGATTTAGAGCCACTATCGCTTCTCAGTTTCAACGTTCAGAGTCATCATCGCTTCTCAGTTTTGACGTTCAGAGCCACCATCGCTTCTCAGTTTCGGTGTTCAGGGCCACCATTATCATTCTCAATTTGGCCTTCAAAGCCGTCATCGCTTCTCAGTTTCGGCATTTAAAGCCATCATCGCTTCTCAGATTCGGCGCACAGAGTCATCATCGCTTCTAGGCTTAGGCGTTCAAAGCCATCATCGCTTTTCAGTTTCGACGTTCAGAGCCATCATCGCTTCTCAATTTCAGCGTTCAGAGCCACCATCGCTTATCAATTTTGAAATTCAGAACCACCATCACTTCGCAGTTTCGGCGTTCAAAGCCACCATCATCATTCCCAGTTTGGTGTTCAGAGTCGTTATCGCTTCTCAGTTTCGGCGTTCAGAGCCATCATTGCTTCTCAGATTCGGCGTTCAGAGCCATCATCGCTTCTTAGTTTCGGCGTTCAGAGCCATCATCGCTTCCTAGTTCCGACGTTCAGAGCCACCATCCCTTCTTAGTTTTGGTGTTCAGAGCCATCATCGCTTCTCAGTTTCGGCGTTCAGAACCATCATCGCTTCTCAATTTCGGAGTTCAGAGCCATCATCATTCTCAGTTTCGGCATTCAGAGCCATCATCGTTTCTCAGTTTCGGCATTCAGAGTCATCATCATTCTCAGTTTCGGCGTTCAGAGTCACCATCGCTTCCTAGTTTAGCGTTCAGAGTCGTCATCGCTTCTTAGTTTCGACGTTCAGAGTCATCATCGCTTCTCAGATTCAGCGTTCAGAGCCATTATCGCTTCTCAGTTTCGGCGTTCAGAGCCATCATCGCTTCTTAGTTTCGGCGTTCAGAGCCATCATCGCTTCCTAGTTCCGACGTTCAGAGCCACCATCCCTTCTTAGTTTTGGTGTTCAGAGCCATCATCGCTTCTCAGTTTCGGCGTTCAGAACCATCATCGCTTCTCAATTTCGGAGTTCAGAGCCATCATCATTCTCAGTTTCGGCATTCAGAGCCATCATCGTTTCTCAGTTTCGGCATTCAGAGTCATCATCATTCTCAGTTTCGGCGTTCAGAGTCACCATCGCTTCCTAGTTTAGCGTTCAGAGTCGTCATCGCTTCTTAGTTTCGACGTTCAGAGTCATCATCGCTTCTCAGATTCAGCGTTCAGAGCCATTATCGCTTCTCAGTTTCGGCGTTCAGAGCCATCATCGCTTCTTAGTTTCGGCGTTCAGAGCCATCATC
>JAJJMF010000231.1:113776-155216 GCA_022058775.1 Vitis hybrid cultivar
ATTTTCAATTTCGGCATTCAAAGCCATCATCATTCTTAGTTTTGGCATTCAGAGCCATCATCGCTTCTAAGTTTCGGCGTTCAGAGCCATCATCATCTTTAGTTTCGGTGTTCAAACCCATCATCGCTTCTCAGTTTTGGCGTTCAGAGCCATCATCGCTTCCCAGTTCCAGCATTCAAAGCTACCATCCCTTTTAGTTCAATGTTCAGAGCCATCATCGCTTCTCAATTTCGACGTTCAGAGCCATCATCGCTTCCCAATTTCGACGTTCAGAGCCACCATCCCTTCTTAGTTTCGGTGTTTAGAGCCATCATTGCTTCTCAGTTTTGGCGTTCAGAGCCACCATCGCTTCCCAGTTTGGCGTTTAGAGCCGTCATCGCTTCTCAGTTTTGGTGTTCAAAGCCATCATCGCTTCTTAGATTTGGCATTCAAAGCCATCATCGCTTCTCAGTTTCGACGTTCAGAGCCATCATCGCTTCTCAATTTTGGCATTCAGAGCCATCATCATTCTCAATTTTGGCATTCAAAGTCATCATCGCTTCTTAGTTTCGGCATTCAGAGCCATCATCATCCTCAGTTTCGGTGTTTAGAGCCATCATCGCTTCTCAGTTTCGATGTTTAGAGCCATCATCGCTTCCCATCCCTTCTAGTTCGGCGTTCAGAGTTACCATCTCTTCTCAGTTTTGGCGTTCAGAGCCATCATCCTTCTCAGTTTCGGCATTCAGAGCCACCATCCTCTCAATTTAGGCATTCAGAGCCACCATCACTTCTCAGTTTCGACGTTCAGAGCCATCATCACCATATCTCCGTTTCGACGTTCAAAGCCATCATCATCTTTAGTTTCGATGTTCAGACCCATCATCGCTTCTCAGTTTCGGCGTTCAGAGCCATCATCGCTTCCCAGTTTCAACGTTTAGAGTCACATCCCTTCTAGTTCGGCCTTAAGAGCCATCATCATTCTCAGTTTTAGCATTTAGAGCCACCATCTTCTCAATTGAGGCATTCAGAGCCATCATTGCTTCTAGGTTTCGGCGTTCATAGCCATCATCACCACCATATCTCCAATTTGGAGTTCAGAGCCACATCTCCAGTTTGGCGTTCAAAGTCACTATCCCTTCTTAGTTTGGGTGTTCAAAGCCACCGTCTTTTCTCAGTTTGGAGTTCAGAGTCACTATCCCTACAAAGTTTAGCGTTCAGAGTCATTATCTCTTCTCTTGGGATTTTAAAGCCCTTTTTGTTCATTTGTTTGGTTTGAGCGAGTTTGTGTTTTTACTAGCGTTCATTTGGGGGTCTCTTTTGTTCTTCAGTAGAGTTCACTTCATTCCACTCACTATTCACACTTTCTTTTCATTCTAGTGTTCATATTCCTTACACTCGTGAGCTCTACTGAAGAAAGGCTTATTTGTAGACCACTTCGGGAGTAGGGTCCCATTTTTTTTTCTAACCATCCCGAGGATGAGCCATTGGGGTTGGCGAGAGAAGATTGATGTGTGGGCTGCTTTGGGCGGCCATATGGGATGGAGAAAGGGCTGCTTTGGGTGACTAGAGGGGACTTATGGAGACAGCTATAGAGGAGGACGAAAGAGGGAGGTTGGGTTTGAAAACAGAGCAAGAAAACCAAGCGGAAAAAAAGAAAAAAGAGGTGGAAAAAAAACAAAGATTGAGAGAGAAAAATGAAGAGAGTTTGATGGGGATTTTCGATTCCGGACAGGAGGACTTTTAGCTGGGAGAAAAACAAGAAAATTGGGATTTTTCAGGGGCTTTTTGTAGCGGATTTTGGGGAGCTGGAGTGAGAGTTGAAGAGGGAACGAACTTGCGCTATGGAGGTGAAGGTAGCGAAATACTGGAAATCGAGCATTAGCGCTTAAGCGAATCCCACCAGGTGTAGTCCCCGTATACTTCATTTTCTTTCATTTTCGCATCATTTTCTTCCATCACTTGTTGACATTTGAGATTCATTTTGATGATTAAGGATGGTTGTTGGGTTTCTTCTATTTCTTTTCATTTCCATTTATAAGAAAGACATTTAAGCTGAGTTATTCAAATTTTAGTCAATAGTAGATAATCTGGATTTTAGTGGCAACTTTTTATCATCTTCCTAGTTTTCTATCAATGAGAGTAAATGAGAGTGGATGAGAGAGAGGGGCCTGGAGCGTTGCTACATGAACCATAGAACGCCAACCTCACAGCCAAACCTCGCCTTTATAAAAAAAAAATAGAAGGAGAAGAGGAAGAGGTGTCAGAAAATCTGATCAAAGTGATGTTTCCATGCGCTCCGATTCAAGGCTCCGCACTGCAGCAGATAAGCTAGTTTGTGCGCATTTGGACCTTTTGTTATTGATATTCCTCATGGGTATGTTGAAAATGGAGGCAACATGTGTGAAATGAAAGCTATCAGAGCCATTAATGGTTTTTCTTGCATGAGAATATTTTATGGCAGTAAAGTCAAGAGGACTTTTGGTGGGCCACCCATGGGGCATATATGCCCATACACCTTTTTTAAGCCTTTATGCTCATACCTTTTCACCAATTTTTTTTTTTTAAATTAACTTTAAAAAATTTTGGATTTTCAGTCACTTCAATCTTCAACTTAATTTTTCAAAAATTACAATTTCCAAATTCAATTTTTTTAAGGATTCCATTTTCAAATAAATTCCCAAAATTTCATTTTTTAAATTTAATTTTTCAAAACCTCAATTTTTAAGTTTAATTTTCAAAACTCCCAAATTCCCAAGCAATTAACAAAATTCATATTTTATATTAATTCAACAATTCAAATCTCACAAATAACAATTACTATTAAAATCAAGACAAATGAAATAAAATAAAATAAAATAATGCGTAAAATAAACCTAGTGGAAATTGGGTTCCAGGTGTGAGAAAATAAAATAAAATGAAAATGCAAGAGAACGAGAGGGAAAGAGGGAGAGACTGATGAGGTGGGAGAGAAATGGGGGTGGGGTTTCGTCGGCTACAGGAGATGGCGTTGATTGGCCGATCGTGGTATGGAGATGGGTTTCATGGGAAACAAATCAAAATATATCTATAGAAAAAAAAAAAAGAAAAAGAAAAGGAAGAGGGAAGAAGAAGAAATGGAAGGAAGAAAGTAGGAGAAAATGGGAAAAGGAAGGTGTGGGGCGTGTAGCAGTGGGTTTTTTTCCGTTGGGTGATGGCTGTGTGTGGGAATGGAGGAAGTATGCGGAAAGAAACGGGAAGAAGAAGAAGAAGAAGAATGAGGGAAAAAAATTGGAAGAAATGTGGGTAGGAAATAAAAAAAAAAATTAGAAAACGAAAATGGTGGAAGAAAGGAGAGGGGGGTATGGTAGCAGGCATTGTACCGGAGGAGGAGAGAAAATTGGGGAGTAGCCGACTAGGTGGGGGTAAGTGGGAAAAGAGAGGAGAGAAAAAAAAAACAAAAAAAAGAGAAGGAAGAAAAGAAAAAGGAAAAAAAAAAGAAGAGAGGTTATAATAATAAAATAAAATAATAAAAATTAAGAAATAAATTGTGAGTGTGTAACCAAAATTTAAATTTAAGAATCATATTAGATTAAAAATTAATATAAAATAAAATAAAGATAAATTTTGAGATTTACATGGATGAAAACATTTTTTTATTTAAAATTTATTTTTTAAATAAGATACAATTTTTACTTATGATATTTGTTTTTAAAATAAAAAGGAATTGTTTGTTGAAGAGCTTGAATTTTTAGATATCATCTTTATAAAAAAATTAATTTTTACTTATATATATATATTTTATAGAAATCACCTGTACAAGAAATGATTTTTATATGATTTATTTTTTTTGGGAATTTTTACAAATGGTCTCTAAGAGTGTTTTTGCTTCTAATCAAATTATTTTTCTAATTGGTAAAAAGTATGGTAAATTTCTAAATAATTTCACCAATATTACAGTTCACAAATTATTTTTTAAAACCATGGCACACGCATCAAAAACCGGTATAGCAAGGGTAAATGGCTGGGTTTGGACGGTGGATCGAAAAGAAAAAGATGGGTGCATTTAGCACAACGTCTAATTTCATGATCCCTAAATCTGCAAGTTGTGGGCCACAAAATCATGAAGGGCATTATCAATGTGTAAATCTTGACTCAAACACGTCAAAAAGTCTCAATCAAGTTCCATCAACAGGCGCATGAAAAGGCTGACTCAAGAATTTCCTGACCAGCCTTCCCACGGCACCGCCTCACCGTTTTTATTTATTTGCATATTCCTTCACTTCTGTAACTATACAATTGATTCCAAAACTCTCTAATTAACGCCAATGCTATTTTGCTTCCTCTTTTTATAGCTCTTCTTATTATCCGGCGATGGCCACACCGCCGGCGACTATGCCTGATGTCGACATGGATACCAATCCCTTGCTGTCAGGGGTTCTTTCGCATACCAATATGGGCACCACCAAAAAGCATAGAAGGCGCCGATCGGCCAGCAGGCCATCGCCAGCACCGTCGCAGCCGCTACGTCGGCAGTCTTTTAGCCGAGATATAGGCCACGCAGCCGCCGAGACTTATCTCGTCACTCGCCTCAGCTTTAAGCTTCTTCGATATCTTGGGTATTATTTCTTTATCATTTGGCTCTGTTTTGTTTCACAGAAAATAGTTTCAGTACGAGTTTTCTTTCACCAGGAGCAATGTGCTTTTATTTCGAGGGTTGATGCGCGACTCATATAATTTATGATCAAATGATTAGGGGGAATTTGTCTGAGCTTTTCTCTCAGTTTTTCATTTTTCAAGGAGATATCGATTTCTCTCTATTCATTTTTCTGTCAACTTAGTTTGTGGTGTTCATAGTTTAGATCTTTCTGGCCTTTGGGGCTTGCTATGTCGATTTTGTTACTTTTCTGTTGTGTGGGATTCAACTAAGAATTTCACAATCTGATTGTTGGAGTTATATATTTTCCCTTGAAATATGTCTCTGACTTGAATTCGGTTCCTGCTTTATTAGAATTTCTTTTCTTTGTAGTTTCTTGGAGCCTACTTTTTGAAGTGTTGTTAGAGATCATAAAACACAAATTTCATATTTTCTGTTGGGGTTATATGGAACCCTTATCTCGTAATTGGAAGTAGGCATAGTTTGCCTTGTATGGTTTGTATCCCTTGTGTGGTTTGTGACTGATTTTTCTGTTGTGATTGCATACACATGCACAACAGACTCCGTCAGAGATTCTACTGGTACTAAAAAAATGATATTAGAGTTTGCGCCAGTGCACAACAGATATTCATCAAAGTTAAGATCGGCGAAGATTCAGTGCTATGGTTTGAGAAGATCCAATGAAAAGGTTTGTAGAATGATGGAGAATTTGAAGGCAAGGCAACACAAAAAGAAAAAAAATAAGGAAAAAAAAGGAAGAAAAAAAATGGAGATTTGAGCGTTGAAAAGTTAGAATCTTCCAACTTTGAGCTAGGGGGAGATTTAAATTATGGGACTGGAAGGTAAAGGTCAGAACATATGCCCTTGAGGGCTGATCAAGTGACAAGGGTTAGGGTGGAGGGGTGGGAGGTTCCAAGTTCAAGCCCCAACAAGGACCAAAAATAGATATCTTACCTGTTGAAAAAGGATCTAGAATGCATGATACAATTGCAAAAGAGGTTTTTTTGGTTTAAAGACCATAAAATAGAATATTATCCATCCCTACTATTGGTCTTTGTTATGACTTTCACTTATCAATCCCAATTTAAATGCAAACATTTTTGGAAGCCTGATACTTAAGCATAATTCTTTTTGCTAATGGTATAAGGTTGGTCTCTGCGTAGGGAATGGCTGGATCATTAATGGTCCTTCTAAAGAATAAAATAGCAAATTGAGATTGTTATGCTGTGGGTTATTCCTTCCTTGGACAAAAACTTATGGATAAACAAGCTTTAAATAGTTTGGAGAGATAGGATAAGGTGGTGCTTTTTGAGTTCCATTTCATTTTTTCTAGGTTGTTTTGGAGGTTGGCTTCTGTTGAAGGTGGCCTTTGTTGCATAATAAATGGCCAGTTTGAAGAAGAGTGAGCTCTTTCCTATGAGTAAGCACTATATGTGGCTTTGTTGCTTGGTTTTAAGGTGGTCGAGTTACTTTATTTTTGGGCCTTCCCTTGGATGACCATTTCAAGTCTACTTTGGTGTGAGATGGAGTGGAGGAAAGGTTTCATAAAAGGTTGGTCTCTTAGGAAAAAAACCTTGTCTAACTGGTGAAATCAATTCTTATATAAGAGTACTTCTTCTAATTTGCCCATTTATTGTATGCCTCTATTTGCGATTCTTAGAATGGTCCACCTAATGTAATGCTCAAGAGGATTCAAAGCCACTTTAGTTCTTAAGACCGCGGCTAGAGAGGAAATTACATTTTGCCAAAGTGGTTGGTTGTCTACTAAGAGAGTTTATGGGTGATTTAGGTAATAGAAACCTATCAATGCTGAACAAAGTACTTCTTACTAAAAGGTTATAGAAATTCCAGTGGAGCAAGGTTTTTTTTCAAATGCTAGGGAGAGGAGGAAGGTTTTTGGAGTAGGTTTTTGGAAAATGACTAGAAGGGGGTTCAAATACTCTTCATTGTAGAATAACTTTATTGATAGAAGATGGTCATATGTCAAAATTATGGCTTTATGTTTGGTGTGAGGAGTTTTCATGGAGAGTTCTCTTCTTTCTCTTTCTCTCTCATGCGCGCTTTCTCTTTCTTGTTCTTTAAATTGAACATTACTTTGTATAAAGATGCTTAAATTGTGGATATTTGGGTTAGGAGGGGTTGGTAGGGTCTTCTAAGCCCTTTCTTCTAGATGAGCTTCCATGCTTGGGAGTTGGAGAAGGTGTGAGTTTCTTGGTGTTTATTCGGAGCAGTTGTTAGGATAGTTTGGTTTGGCAGTGTGACAAGAGTGGGAAGTTTTTTTTTTTTGGTCAATTCCATTTGTGTGACCTATAGGTGGCTTCTAGTGGTTTGTTCCACAAAAAGAAGTGTGAAAGTTCTCTCAAAAGTGGGCTTCTATGTAATAAGATTTTGGCTAATCAACTAACTTACAAGAAAGGGTTGACTTTGGTTAACAAGTGTTGCCTCTGCATGCATTGTGAGGGATGATTTACCACATCTTGATCTATTTTGGGAAAGCTTGCTTCTTGTGGCAACCTTTTTCCCTCCCTCATTGGTATTTCTTGGGTGCTTCCTTAGTCGATAAAGTAGTTGTTGATTTGTTGGCATGAGAGTTTGTGGGAAAGAGGAGTAAGAAAGTGTGTAAAATAACACCTTTGTGCTTGTTTTAATGGTTTTGGGATGGATGAACCCACAAAAACTTCGAAGACTTAGAGCGTTGGGATCGGGTTTTAAAAAAGACTCTTCACAAACCGCCTTTTGAGTGATCTAGGAATTCCATGGTGGTTTCTAATTCATTTTTCGGGTTCCATTGGTTGAATGGAGGAAGATTAATCTGGTACAGGGCCTTTTTTGTTTTTGTTTTTATTTGTTTGGGCACTTTGTATATTTCCTATTTACTATTTGGTAACCTGCTACCGGTTTTCTTGATTGTTTCTACTTTTCTGGAATAGATTTAGAAAATGAAAACTAGTTAACACATGCTTGCATGAGTATATTGAATTCCAATGCATTAATTAGGATGCTTATGGTGATCACGATGATTGTACCCTCGTCAGCATGGTGGTGATATTTTTGTTGCTTAGGTGACAATGATGGTGGCAACAACTGGTAGTTGGTGCAAGGGTAGTGTGGCTATTCGATTGAGCATCGTGTTTGTTTTTTTCCCTAGACATAAAAATCATGTTAGAAAATTTGGCACATTGTGGAGAAAAATTGTATTTCTTTTCATATCTTGAAAGTATACAACCAATGAAATATATATATATATATATATAACAACGGAAAGGAAAGAAAAAGGAAGAAAGGAAAGAATAAAGGAGAATCCCTACAAATTAGGGATTATCATAGTTTTAAAAGGCTCAAGGCGCAAAGTCCTTCTGGAGCTTGAGACGCAAGACACACCTAAGGCTTGGGCTTTAGTGAAGTGAGGCGCATCCTATTTCACATATATATTTTTATATAATTTAATCAAGTGCCCGAAAATTTTCCTTTAATTTTCCCCTTCTTCGTCTTCTTTTCTTTTTCACACTGTTTAGGAGGCTAGGGCATTTTTTTGTGTTTCACAGGTCCAAAATGAGCAAATATTGGGTTTTAGAAGAAGAACATGCCAAAACGGTGTCGTTTTTGCCTTTTTTTTTTCCCTAAAAAGATTAGGCTTCTAAACGACGTCGTTTTGGTCTCAGGAAATTAAAAAAACAAAACTCTCGTCGTTCCCCCTTTGTTGCTCTACAACTTGTTGTCAGAGGGTGAGAAGATGACCAGAAGAAGAAGAAGACGACGACAGAGGATAGAGGCACACCTATTAGGGGCGTCGTGCTTGGCCGGAGGCGAGTGCCTTGCGCGCCTAATCAGTGCCTTCGTGAAGGGGTGACACTTGCAGTCAGGCGAGGCGCCAAAGTGTGGTGTTGCGTCTAGGCACGCCTTTCACAAATATGGGGATTATATATATATTAAATATAGAAGGAGAAGAAGAAGATGATGATGACAGAGGATAGAGGTGCACCTATTGGGGGTGTCACGCTTGGTTGGAGGTGAACGCCTTGCGTACCTAATCAGCGTCTCCGTGAAGGGGTGGCGCTTGCAGTTAGGCGAGGCGCCAAAGTGTGGTGTCACGCCTAGGTGCGCCTTTCACAACTATGGGGATTATATATATAAAATATACACCTAGCTACATGCATATATATAGTTGTACACACAGCTGTACAACTTACACAGTTGTATATTACATTTGTATATCTTTTGTAGTTGCATATTACAACTGTAATAATATTTGACAGCTGTAATAATCTTCAATACTCCCCCTTAAGCTGGTGAATGAGTATTATCCATTCCCGGCTTGCCAATAATAGATTGAAATGCAGTACAACTCAATTCTTTAGTTAGTATATCTGCAAGTTGACCCTTGATTGACACAAATGGAGTACAAATTAGTCCGCTATCTAATTTCTCTTTTATAAAATGCTTGTCTACTTCCACATGCTTGGTGCGGTCATGTTGCATAGGGTTATGTGTAATATCAATTGCTGACTTATTATCACAATATAGCTTCATAGGTCCTTTTGATGCAATCTTTAGATCTTCCAAAATTATTTTCAACCATAGAAGCTCACAAACTCCTAATGCCATAACTCTAAACTCAACTTCTGCCCTTGACCTTATAACTACATTTTGCTTCTTGTTTCTCCACGTTACAAGGTTACCTCCGAGGAATGTACAATAGCCTGAAGTCGATCTTTTATCATCAATTGATCTAGCATAATTTGCATCTGTGTATGCTTCCAATGTCAATTCATTACCTTTTTTAAACAACACTTCCTTTCCTAGAGTACCTTTTAAGTATTGTAGAATTCAATGTGCTACTCGAAGATGTACTTTTTTTGGGTTGTGCATAAATTGACTCGCCACTCCTACAACATAGGTTATGTTTGGCTTGGTATGAGGAAGATTGTGATTCTGTTTAATGGGTGTCTCCACTAGTTTACACCTAGTTTCCTTGTTTCAATTAATAAATCTAGCACATACTTCTGTTGGGGTATAAAGATCCCATGTCGAGGGTGAGCCACTTCAATGCCAAGGAAGTATTTTAACCTGCCAAGTTCTTTAACCTCAAATTCTTGCAATAAACACCTTTTCAATGCCTTCATTCCTTGCAAGTCACCTCCTGTTACCACTATGTCATTCGCATAAACTAATAAAACTGTAACTCTCCCTGAAGCGGAATGTTTAACAAACAATGTGATCACCCTAACATTCTTTATGTCAATTTGCTGCAAACTCCATCGACGATTAGTTGCTAAAGATAATAGGATTCTTATAGTATTCATTTTTGCAACAGGAGCAAATGTTTCAAGATAATCTATTCCATAAGTTTGAGTATACCCCTTAACCACTAATCTTGCCTTATAACATTCAAGTGATCAATCTGCTTTATGTTTCACAGTAAAGTCCCATTTACATCCTACTAACTTCTTTCCTAGATGTAGTTCCACCAAGTCCCATGTTTTGTTTTTCTCAAGTGCATCTATCTCCACCTTCATAGCTTCTTTTCACTCTTTAATTCTCAATACTTCAGGGACAGTTTTTGGGATAGTTATAGTGTTGAGGTGGATAAGAAAACTTTTATGACCACTAGATAACTTCTCATAAGACACAAAGTGAGACAATTGATATACAGGCTGTTGAGTACACTTCCTAACACCCTTTCTAATTGCTATAGGAAGGTTATAATCATCAACAATAGACACATTACTTTCATAATCTTTTGAATTAGGAGTTACCTCAATATTATTTGCACTAGAGATTGGTTCTGAATTATGAACCTGCATTGGTTGAATAAGGGGTTCCTTTTTCCTTGAATATACCTACAATGGGCAAGTAACACTTTGAATTTTTTTATCCTTTGCCATTGGACTAAGAGTACTTAGATCTAACTCATTTGGTAAAGGAACGAAATCAAATGATGATGGAGAAGATGGAGGATTTTGATTTTGTGAGGATGGGAAGGATGAAAGATCAAACAAAAACAAATCTCTATCATTATCTTCCATGAATGATATCTCCCCCTGAAGATAAGGATTAGGAAAGTAATTTTTAGTTTCAATGAATATTACATCTATAGAGTCAAAGAACCGTTTTGTTGGAGGATGATAACACTTGTACCCTTTTTGTGTAGAAGAATATCCCACAAAAACGCACTTAAGATCCCTTGGATCAAGTTTCCCATGGTTATTTGAATGAATATAAACAAAGGATATACACCTAAAGACTCCTAGGAACCAAGTGATTTATTGTTTTGAAGTTAGGAAATTTTTTTGAAAAGTTGCATGGGGCTGTTATAATCAAGCACTCGAGTAGGCAATCTATTAATCAAATGTGTAGCAGTTAAGACAACTTCTATTCAATAATTTTTTGGAACATTTTTTTGGAAAAGAAAAGCTCGGGTAGTAGTTAGAAGTTGACCATTTTTCCGTTGTACCACACCATTTTGTTGTGGTATATTAGTGCATGAAGACTCATGAATGATTCCTTTTTCTTCGAAGAATGGTGACAACACTTGATTAAAATAATCCCTAGCATTGTCAGATCAAACTCTTTTTATCTCAACCCCAAATTGATTTTTCCCCATGTGGAAAAATTTTTGAAAGGTGAAACTGACATATGATTTTTGTTTTAGGAGAAAAACCCATGACACTCGAGTACAATCGTTAATAAATGAGATAAACCAACGAGCCCTAGAGATATTATGAACTGTAGAAGGTCCCAAAACATAACTATGAATAAGAGTGAAAGGCATCGAAGCTCTTGTATTACTTATTGGAAAAGAAGCAAGCTTATGTTTTGCAAGTTCACAAACATCACAATGAAATTGACCCAAATCAAATCCTTTAAACAAACCAGGAAACATTACTTTAAGAATACTAAAAGAAGGATGACCAAGACAAAAGTGATATAACCATATTCTATTTTTATTTGAAGGGGAAGACTCAGAAAGTAGAGACAATGGAATAGAACCCTTAGTGTTATTTCACCCATCAGGTTCCTTAAGAAAATAGAGTCCACTCTTCTCCTTAGCAAGTCCAATTGTCCTCCCCATGCTCGAGTCCTGAAATTTGCACACTGTAGAAGAAAAAGTCACCACATAGTTTAAATCCTTTGTAAGCTTGTGAATTGAAACTAGATTGGTAGATAATTTTAGTACATGTAGAACTTTTTTAAAACAAGGTTCTAATTTATAATTACATCCCCTTAACTAACAACTGTAACCAATGTTCTATCAATAGGAAAAATTTTCTTGTTACTAGGACAAGGACTATAAGAGACAAACCCATGAGAAGATTGGGTCATATGATCCATAGCCTTGGAATCCACTACCCATGCTTCTTTGGAGATCAACACATTAAGTGCATAGGGCTGAGAATTACTTGAAAAAGGCAAAGAACAAGTACCGCTTGTAGGTTTCTCTAATGTCCCCATAAAGATCTCCGCTTCTCGATATCTTCTCTATTGAACTCAGGTCACTCTTAAGAGAATTCTTTTTCACCTATTGATTGTGCCAAGGTTGAACGTGTCTGTCCTTGCCTTCCTCCTTGATTACTCTTTGCTATCTAAGAAGTATTTTGAGTATTTGAGGGCTTATTGTTAACCCCTAAAACTAAGCATGTCAGCATTATGGCCTCATGTGGGTAACACCTTGGCCCTATGATCAGACCGTGAGCAACACAAGGTGCAACGAGTGGGATGGAAGCTTCAGAAGCACACTTAAGCTGCTGGCATGCATGGGCAGCAGTGGTGCATAAGCATGTTAGCGTGACAACATGCAAGACCCGTGCACATGCACAAACTAGGTGCCTTTGTGTGGCGCAACCTATGGGCACAATGACATGGGGTATGTGGGAACTTGGTTAGGATGCCTTGGCCAAGGGGACCCTGCTGCAGCACGGATGAGCATAGCA
The DNA here is from genome assembly GCA_022058775.1 of Vitis hybrid cultivar. Lineage (NCBI taxonomy): Eukaryota > Viridiplantae > Streptophyta > Magnoliopsida > Vitales > Vitaceae > Vitis > Vitis hybrid cultivar. The sequence goes on from JAJJMF010000231.1 coordinate 126,320, forward strand.
TCAACAACAAGGCCTTGTGAGATGCGTGAGCCCAAAACGCACACGGATGATCCATAGATGCAGCAACAACATGCTAACTCATGTGCATGCGAGCATGAGCAGAGATGGTTTAATGGCATGGCTTGAGCGAGACTGACTCAAGGCAAGCACGGTGGACTTGAGTTAGATCATGTAAGACACATCTTGGCATTAGGGCAAGCTTAAGCAAGATGTGATTCTCCTCGGGTTGGAAACACAATGGGCTAATGCATCAGATTTATATAGGCAAGAGTCCTGAAACACAAGACTCCTAGTCAGATTAGGAGACTGAGACCTGATGCAGGAGGAGAGAGACTCCTAACATGTGAAAACTCCTAGTCGGGATGGGAAGCGGAGTGTTGATGCACGAGGAGACAAAGTCCTGTGGCACGAGAACTCGAGATTGAGTGGGAGTCAAAGTCCTACTCAGGGAAGCATCTGTTGAGCTTGAGTCAAAGTCGGACTAGGACTCAAACACCAATTCCCTAGTAGGATTGGACTGCTTGGTGCAACATGTATAAATAGAGTGCTTGTGTGCCTTAAAAGAGCAAGTGAACTACTCGATGTTCTTGTGGGAGTCCTTGTTAGTGAGTTCCTTGTATTCTATTGTGTGATCAATAATATATAAGTTGGGGAGAGCCTTGTAACTTGTGTGCAATCTCATGGGTTGGAAAAGGTTGGTTTAGAGAGCATCTAAGTGTTGCACATACACAAAAATTTGGGCCCAAGGTTTGTGTGTGTGACACTTACCATGGAGTTTCTAGCACCTCTCCATGGAGTCTTTATCACTTGCTTTTGATCCTTCTGATAGCCCATTATTACCTCCTACTCCACTGGAATAGGCATTTGACTGCTACTGGTTTGATTTTACAACTTTGGGATTTGCATCTTTTGTAACCAAGGCTGAACCATCTGTCGATTGAGGCTCCATCATAACCCCTCTTTGTCCTTCTTCTCCACGAGTTATGGCGATTATTTCATTGAGTGAAGGAACTTCTTCCTTCCTAACACTTGCACTTGAACAAGATCGAACTCAATATTCAATCCAGCAAGAAAGATGTAAATCCTCTATTTTTCCATAAAACATTTAAGAAGGGCTGCATCATCGTTGCACTTCATCTCAATACATTGATTATGATCCAACTCTTGTCATAAGTTTTGTAAAATCTGAACATATTCAATGACCAAACGATTACCTTGTTTGGTAGATGAGATCTTTGTCATAATTTCATAGATTTGTACAGCATCTCGGACTTTGGAATGCCCATATGATTCCCAAATTTCCTTTGTCGTTGTAAAAAACATGCAAGTATTGCTAAGTTTTGGCATCATCAAATTCCACAGTCAGGACATTAGCATGGAGTCTTCTTCATCCCATGCAACAAACTGTGAATCATTTGGTTTCAGTCCCGTCCTAAGAAGATGACTCAGTTTGCCCTTCCCTTTCACGAAGGTTCGAACAAACTGAGACCACTTCAAATAATTTTTGCCTTTGAGATGTAAACCTGGTTGAATATTCTGCAGCTCTCTTGCTGGAGTGTTGATGACATCATTTGGTGATGTTGGATTAAAGACTTTCTTATTGGTAAATTCTGAAACCTTAGACTGGGCAGAAGTGGAAGAAATCAAATAAAAGTTAAGGTAGGATTGCAGCAATGCAGGCCAGAACAAGAAATTAGAGCAAAAGTTTTGCCAAAAAACTAAACTAATCCAAGTTTTTGAAAAAAAAAAACCCAGCAATGACGGCTGGAAAATCAGCGATTAACGAAAAAATTAGAAACCCTGAGGAGTTTGATTTGGCTTTGATGCCATGTAGAGAAAAATTGTGTTTCTTTTCATTTCTTGAAAGCATACAACCAATGAAATATATATACTCTGATAGAAAGGAAAGAAAAAGGAAGAAAAGAAAGAATAAGGAAGAATCCCTACAAATTAGGGATTATATACATAAATATACATCTAGCTATATGTATATACAATTGTACACACAGCTGTACAACTTACCCAGCTGTATATCTTTTACTGCTGCATATTACAGCTCTAATAATATTCAACAGCTGTAATAATCGTCAACACACATTGTTTCAAATTGCTTCCTAAAAGTGGATTCAGATCATGCATATGATAATTGTTTTTGTTCCCCCACGCAAAGAATTTTGGAACACAAAATGGAAAGGTTGACAAATGAAGACCAAGTGGTTTTGACTTATTAATGCACATTATGCTCCTATAAAAAAAAATGCACATTATGCAAATTTGAAGTAGGGAATTAGGCCATTCTTCAGGTTTATTTATTCTCATTCTTCATTGTGCTTAGTTATTGATCAAATATGGCACAACCTAGGTCATATCCACAACAATGAAAATTTTGGTTGTTCGTTGGTATTCGCTGAAAATTGAATATTTGGTCTTCAGGTTTCTTTTTCTTTTTTCCAAAATGTTTCTATCAAACTGGAAATTTGTTTATATAAAAATATATGGTAACTTGAGATGCTTTCTAATCATTTATTTTCATTCAGGGTAGGCTACCGGTGGATGACTAGACTTGTTGCCCTTGGTTGTTATGCCATGCTACTAATGCCAGGGTTTCTTCGAGGTGTGTATTGTGTGATTTATTGCGTAAATTGCCAATGAATACCTTGCAAGCTTGTTCAAGCTTTATCATGTTTCCTTATTTGTTTATTTATTTTTTTATTGGGAAGATAGCATATAGCTTTCCAATTATGTTAAGATTTCGTTTCGTTATATTTTTTCTACCTTAGGATCATTATCATCTGTAGATACACACACCCTCTTAAAAGCATTATATCGACGAGTTAGTAGGTATACATACGTATATGTGTATGTGTGTTTATTATCTTAATATTGTTATTAAAGATTTTTAGGATGAGATCTTTCAATTTGCTTCTGCATGACATCAGCATATTTTCTATTTTTATCCTCCTTGTACTTCCTTCCTATTTTTTTTGGTTCATGTCATGGTTGAAGCTGCTAGTTGTTTAATTTGTCTCTGTCATCATCTGTTTTCTGTTTCCTGTTAGCCTTAGCCATTATTTTACATCAGCAAGATAGTTACCTTTTCTTTTCTGTTGCACCTTTAATAAAATATGCGCTGTTAATGATAATATGCCATTGAGAAAGTTTTATCTCTAAAATTGGAAGTCCAATCTGCCTTTTTTCTTCTAGTTGGCAGTAAACTTTGTTCTTTATGAAATGTTTTTAAGGTCCTATCTTCTTGTGGTTGATGTCAGTCTTCTGATAATGCTGGTGGTTGATGTTCTATCTTCTGGTTGACAGACATTCACTGCTTGGTTGGCTTGCTAGAAGGGTTGCTAATTATTATGGCGTCTTAAACAGCATTGATGATGTAGGGAAACCTAAGATGGCTATCTACAATCAAACAAAGTGGGTCAGGGTTTGAATCTTTTAGGATTTAAGGAAGAGAACAAGAATAAGATTATGGCAGTTGGAAAAAATCAATTAAAAGATAGGAAAAGAAGAGATAAAGAAAAGAGATAAACAATTTTAGAGTCTCACTAAGACCTAGGAATCTTACCTAGAAGAAAGACAATGAAGTCTTACCATTGAAAATTATAAGGTATGCAAGAGAACTTAATATTATTAATTAATAATTATTAATCCTGTTTTACATCAAGTAGCCTTAGCCTTATTTATATGTTTTTGAAAACCCTAAAAATGGAATAAAACAACGAAAAATTAAACCTAACCTAATTAGTTACTTTCTGGGACTCTTGTTCATTTCTTAAAACTTAGGGTCCGTTTGGCCATGTTTTCTGAAACTTGTTTTTAAAAGTTGTTTTTAAGCTAAAGAACAAAAAATAGTTTTCTAGTGTTTTATAAAAATGAGGGTGTTTGGAAAATTGTGTTTAAAAGCAGGTTTATTTTTTTATTTTTACTTTTTATTTATTTTAAATAACCTATAAAAAAACAGTTTTTAAAAATAAAAAACAAAAAGCTTGTTTGGATAAGTTGTTTTTAAAAAATATTTTTTTTTAAATTTTTAAATTTTGATTTTTTGAAAACATTGCAAATTCAATTTATATAATATAAATTAAATTTAATTCAAGTCATTAAAAATGAAAATAGTTTTGTAATTATAAATAAATTAGAAAATAAATAGTTTTTAGTAAAACATGAATGATAATATTATTGGCTAATAGGCTGAAACTAGCTATTGGGGAAGTGGCTTCAGAGTACCAACATGTCTTCATCCAGAATAGGCAGATTTTGGATGCTGCACTCATTGCAAACGAGGCAGTAAACTTCAGGTTGAAGGTTAACATCCCTAGACTCCTTCTAAAATTGGACATTGAGAAGGCGTTTGATCATGTCAATTGGGATTGGCTTTTGTCAATTATGTCCAAGATGGGGTTTGGACATAAATGGATAAAATGGATCAGATGGTGCATCTCCACAGCTAATTTTTCAATCTTAATTAATGGAACCCCTTAAGACTTTTTTCGCAGCTCTAGGGGTTTGAGACAAGGTGACTGTTATCCCCTTATCTCTTCTTATTAGTTATGGAAATTCTTAGCCAGTTGCTCTTCAGAGCCAGAAGTGGGGGTTACATTGAGGGGTTCAAGATGGGAAACGGTAATGGAGTAGGAAAGGATCTGCTCCATCTTCTGTTTGCTGACGATACCCTTTTATTCTGTAAGGCCAATAGTGTGGAGCTGTGTTACTTGAGTTGGGTGTTCTTATGGTTTGAGGCAATTTTCGGGTTAAAAGTGAACAGGGAAAAAAGTGAGGCTATCCTTGTAGGAAGGGTTGATTCTTTGGAGAATATCGTCTCAGTTTTGGGGTGTAGAATTGGGAAACTCCCTTCTTATTTGGGTCTTCCCTTGGAGCTCCTTTCAAATCATCAAGGGTGTGGGATGTAGTGGAAGAGAGATTCAGAAAACGATTGTCCTTGTGGAAGAGACAATATCTTTCCAAAGGGGGGAGACTTACCTTGATAAAAAACACTTTTTCAAGCCTCCCAATTTACTTAATGTCGCTCTTTGTCATTCCGCGGAAGGTGTGTGCAAGACTTGAAAAGATTCAAAGAGACTTCCTGTGGGGCGGTGGCGCTTTAGAGAAAAATCCGCACTTGGTGAATTGGAGTGCGGTTTGTGCTGATATGAGATAGGGAGGCTTAGGTATCCGCAGTCTTGTGGCCCTAAATAAAGCTTTGCTTGGGAAATGGAGCTGGAAATTTGCTGTAGAGAGGAATTCTTTGTGGAAACAAGTCATCATAAAGAAATATGGGGTGGAAGAGGGAGGTTGGTGTTCAAGAGAAGTGAGGGGAGCCTATGGTGTGGGAGTGTGGAAAGCCATTAGAAAATATTGGGAAAACATTCGCTCTAGATCCCGCCTTATCGTAGGGAATGGGAGGAAGGTCACATTTTGGAAGGATTTGTGGTATGAGGACCAAGCTTTGAAAGATGCTTTCCCTAACTTATTTAAATTGGCGGTTAACAAGGATCAATGGGTGTGCGATGCTTGGGAGGAGGGAGGAGAGGTGGGAAGTTGGAATCCTTTGTTTTCAAGACTCTAAAGATTAGGAAATGGAAGAGGTGGAGGGCTTGTTCCGAAAAATCCATCCTTTGGTTTTGCATAGTGATGTGGAGGATGTTTTGAGTTGGAAGATTAGCAAGAATGACTCATTTTCTGTTGGATCTCTCTACCGCTCCCTCACACATGCCTCTAATGAACCTTTCCCTTGGAGCATTATTTGGAGATCTTGGGCTCCCCTGAGAGTTAGGCTTTTTGCTTGGGAAGTGTCTTGTAACAGAATTTTGACCATTGATCAGCTTAAAAGAAGGGGTTGGAATATGCCAAATAGGTGTTATTTGTGTAAATTGGAAGAGGAAACTAGTGACCACTTGATCCTTTTTTGTAAAAAGGCTACAATGCTATGGAACTTGCTTTTCTCCCTTTTTGATGTGCAGTGGGTCCTGCATTCCTCAATCAAAAGGAATTTGATAGCTTGGCATGGTGCTTTTGTAAGAGAAAGTAAAAGTCTTGGAGGGCTGCACCCCTTTGTTTAATGTGGACCTTATGGAAGGAAAGAAATGAAAGAGTGTTCAATGACACTGAACGATCCGACCAAACTTTAAAACTTTCTTTTTTGTACACTTTTGTGAATTGGGGTAGGGTGTATTTAGAGGATCATTCTTTGTCCTTGATTGATTTTATAGAGTGACTTTTGTCTAGATAGGAGAAAGGTTTTTCTTTCTTTTAGCCTAGCTTCTTGGGCGTTGCCTGTATATTTTTTGTACGCTCTTTTCGTCTTCGCTAGGCTTTTCTAATACAATCTCTTATTTGTCTATAAAAAAAAACATGAATGATGATATTATTCATTTTTTGGTTAAATATGAATAATAATAATTTAAAATAAAAATAATATTTTTATTTAAAATGAATAACGAGTAAATTTTAACTTTTTTAATACGTAAATTAGTTAAGTTTTTCATTTCATGTACACATTTAGTATTGAATTATGAACATAATATTTTAGAATGTTTTGATTTAATTTGCAATTAATTTGATTGATTTTTTGATTCAAAATTATTTTTGAAAAATTAAAAAATTCATTAAAGAATTTATATTATTAATCATATCTTAATTTAATTTTTATTTTTGTACCTAAATTCAAAAATTTAGTTGTGTATAAGAGAAATAGTAAAGGCATAATTCAGAATATGTCAGTTTTGATCTATTGCTTTTTTTTAAATGATTAGATCTCTTTTAGAGCTGCAAATTATTTTTAACAATTGTTCAACCCATTAATAAATTCAACACAAAGTGTCACTTGATTTGAAGTTCAGTGAGAAAATTTATAAAAATATAATTATGTGTAGAAAAACATAATAGAGCCATTATGAATCAATTTTTTTTGCGTGGGAAGCTACTTGGGGGAGGGTTCTTACCCTTGATAGGCTTCAAAAGAGAGGATGACAGTTTCCTAATCGTTATTTATGTGGTAGTGATGAGGAAAACGTTAATCATCTTCTTATTCATTGTACAATGGCTAGTGTGTTGTGGGGAATTGTTCTTAGTTTGTTTGGAGCCCAGTGGGTCTTTCCAGAAACTGTAAAGGAGGCGGTTCTCAGCTGGAAGGGTTCTTTTGTGGGTAAAAAGAGGGAGAAAATTTGGAGATCCATACCATTATTTATTTTTTGGACGGTTTGGAAGGAGAGGAATAGATTAGCCGCCAAGGGGAGGGGGGAGGGGAGTTAGCTATTCAGAAAGTTAAGAATTCTTTTGTTTGTAATGTGTGGGGGTGGGCAAAATTGTATAATGGTGCGGAGCCTCGCTTCCTTATAGGTTTCTTGGAGTGGATAGCCTCCGGTTAAGGGTTGGTGGGTTTTTTGTTCCTTTTGTTTTTTTTTTGTGAGGCCTTTGTCGCCTCGTATACTCCCTGTATGCTATGCGGCGTTTTGCCTTTTGCTAATATATGTGTTTACTTATCGAAAAAAAAAAATGAATCAATTTTTATCAATAAATTTCTGGTATTAATAAGTTTATTATTTGAGTTTCAAATTTTTTTAAAAAATTATTAAACTTTTTAATGAATCCAACATATTAAGTTTTGTTTAATTAATTTTTTTTTTGTAAATATATATATATATATTTAATGTTATTGAATTTCAAAAACTTTATAATGTTATTGAGTTCCATGACTTTTTAATATTAACTAAATCGGTTTTTGAATTTCAAATTATTTTTGAAAATTAATAAATTTTATGTATCAAATATATAGTTTGATTTGAAATTTGTTAGCTTAATGAAAAATTTTAGAGAAGTTAAAAAAAAAAATATCAGAAAAGCATGTATAATTTAAAAGATCATATTTAAAGATTTTCAGCATCGGTATTAGATTGTGGAGAGAGAAAGAGAATGATATTATGTTCGTTTTATTTTATTTTTTATTTTTTTAAATTTTCTATGTTTTCTTTTTGTTTTATAAAAACTGGTGAAACCAACTTTTAACTGTTCTCTAAAAACTGTTCTTTATTTCACTTTGTTTTTAAAAATTGTTCTTAGAGAATGATGACCAAACAATGTTAATAATTTTTAAAAATAGTTTTTTGTTTTAAAAAACGAAAAACGATTTTTAAATTACATGGCCAAACAGACTCTTACATTCTAAGAATTAATTTTTTTTTATCAGATACATTCTAAGAACTCAAAATAGAAACCTTAGAGAAGAGATTTTTTTTTTTTTTGTTTTTTTTTGTTTTCACTCAAATAGAAACTTAAAAACGGAAAGGATTATTTTAGAAAATAGAAAGTTTAGAAATTCCTTTTTAAGGAGAATATTGAAACTCCTCAAATTCGAAAACCTTCATTTTTTCCATTTTTTAAATATACCTTGGGGGGCCTCATCCCCATCAATTGAGTTCTACCCATTTGTATTAAGGGACAAAGTAAACAAATAGGAAGAAGTGCTGTCATGTTATTATTGTCATTGATTAAGTAAGGTCTTTGATTGTTGCTATTGTTATAGTGATTACCTTCCATAGTTCCTCCACTTGCTTTTCATTGTTTCTTTCTTTGTAGTTCATGAAAGAAAATCCTATAAAAGGGGCTTACATTTTTGAAATACCATGATATCTATTTTTGTTTTTCCCTTTTCTTTCGCTGGCTTTGCATCTTTGTTTGTTTTTTTTTTTTTTTTTTTTTTGGTTTTGTTTCGTTTTTTTACAAGAAAGAAATTGTAATATGCTGGTAATGAAGGGGAAAGACAGAGGGAATAAGAAAGGAGAAAAGGGGGAAGAAAGATTATAAAAAAGGATTTCAAGGGGAAGTTTGGTTATGCTTTGGAAAAAAAAAAGGAAATATTGTTTGGTAAAAAGAAGATATGAAACTAGTGTGGATGGGCATATTCTATTTTCCAGGCTGGGAGTGAGATTTTGATGGCTATCCTGTGAGTGCAAAGCAAGTAACCCAAACCCACTCTGACTGCATGTAGTTTCACACCATTTTTTGATTTCAAAGGTTTGGAGCAATGCATTTCTTGCCCAAACCTGTTTTAAGCAATAATGAGTTTCATGATTATTCCTGCCTTTTTTGTTGAGTGAACATTTGCTATTGTGATTCTTTCTAGGGTCTTTTATTAGTCATTACTTATTTCTGTAAGGCCCATGGTAATTATGGTAATTATCTTTCAATAGAATTCATCTTGATGGGAGCAACACTTTCTTGGAGGATTAGTTGGTCCCAGTGGTCAAGTGCAGCAAATCTTCTGATTAATGATTGGTTATAATAATTCCATTAAGGGCTGTTTGCTTCTATAATTCAGTATGAATATCATCTTCTTAATTTATTGTTTTCCCAAATTTATTTCTTAATTTTCGGATTTATTGTTGTTTTCTGGATACATTTGAATATTGAAAGTGGAACAGTGAATCACATACAACTCAATCCATCAAGACTTTCTGATAAACAACTACAATTCCCTGCATCTAGGCGTTTTTACCTTTCTGTCAGTAAACACAGAGAGTCACCCTGTAAGCACATTTGTCATGTTTATGGGAAAGGCTATACTGGTTTTAGGTCTTCTAAGCCTATGTCTGTATCTTATGGATGATAACAAAATGATAATGAAGCAAATGGTTCCAAATGTTGCCCCTGATTAACCCTATAAAACCAGTGTATTTTACGGTTGTTTTCTTTATTTTTTTTTTAATTTGAATATTTTGAGTTGATCAACTAGCTTTTTGTTATCTTTGGTTGTATTTATCATATTTAATTTTGTCTTTTGATTGAAAAAGTTCTGCATATTTTCATATTTGTAATTACAATCTTAAATTAATATGTCGTGGAATATTGACTATTTTCTTTGTTTCTAGCTATGGTACTGAAATGTCTATACACTATACATCTTTTTCATACATAAATTCCTTTATTTTTTGGTATTTTTATTGCTCATATATTTTAGGATGCAAAATATATAATAAAAAAAATTAGAGTGCTTGATGGGGGAAAGTCTTTTAAAGTTTATTCAAGAAAGAAAGGGAAAGGCATAAATAAACTTCAAGTAGGATTTATTAGTTGGAATCAAATTAGAATTAGTATTAGTTGGAATTAAAGTAGGATTAGTATTTGTTGGAGTTAAATTAGGATTAGCTAATCAGGTTATAAGACAATTAGAATTAGTCTCTCTATTTTTATTTATTTATTTTTTATTTCTTTACCATAAACTTTATTTCTTGTTCTTCTCTTTACACCCTAAAAAATAAAAACCCTAGCCCACCTATTTGAGTGTAGGCAACCATCCTAGGGTTGCCCTACATTAGTGCTTATATCTGATTCTGCATGGAGAAAAACCCAGTGCCTTCCGCTTTCTTTTTTGAAGTGTTTATATCCATGATTATTGTCTGGAAGCTACTGGAAATTGCTAGCTTAAGTGAATATCTTCAACAAATTCCAAATCAAAATTATCCTTTTCTTTCTTTCTTGTGCTCCCACTCAACTCATTGATGTTTCTTATATCAAGTTTTGCCATGCCTAAGGCTCCTTCGGTACTACCTTTCATTAGGGTCAGAATTCAATTTTAAAGAACCATGTTTGCTTTTAAATCTTTAGCGCGTAACCAACAAAAGATTTGTGGAGCACGGCCATGTACTCTATTTTAGCATATGTTTGTGCATCATAGTATGTATCAGTTTGAAATCTTTTACGTGCCATACTTGCCTTGTAGGTTTTGTTAACATGCAACCTAACTTGTCTGTTAATCTGATATAGTTGCATATTACTATTTCTTCTCAAGCCAAGTTCGGCGAAGTGTTGTCTATGGTGATCAACCCAGAAATAGGTATATGCAACTTTGAGATTTACGTGATATTCTGTTTCTTTTTTCAAGAGGAGTGCTTTAGAAGCATAATTATTCTACAGAAATCTTTTAGTTTATCAGGTGGCACCTATATATCCTTAACTTCACTAGCAAATTCCCATCATGTTTTCATTCATTTTAAAAGTGCCACCAATAATTTACGAAGTAAAAGAAGAAAAAAAAATTCTGTAGAAGATAGGAGTAAGATCAGCATTTTCCTTCTCTATTATACATGAACTTGCTCATGTCATGTGCATTCACAAGGATGTCAAGATTTGCCACTGCAATTGTGATTTCACAGGTTGGATCTCTATTTACCAGAAAACAGTGATGGACCAAAACCAGTTGTGGCATTTGTAACTGGTGGAGCCTGGATTATTGGGTGAGAAATTAAACTAGCATTTTCTTCATGGTACACTATTTATTATTCGTTATTTTGGTACATAGCTACGGACCAGAGAATTCTATGCACCTAGCCACTTCTTTACTTTGTCAAAGTATGATTCCCCTCTCCTGTACCTTGTCAAAGTATCACTCCCTAATTGAGATAAGAGATCCTCAGATGCAACTTGATTTCTTCTGTTTATGAAAATATGGTAAGACATGCATTATCATTTAACTAGGAGATAGTTCTTCTATCTTAGTTAAAGTTGTGAGGACATTAGGTGAGGTTAGTGGTTCAAGTGTGTGGCATCTACCCATGGAAGTGACAACCCTAGCTGTGTTATTACTTTAAATGATTGTAAAAATTACATCTTGTAACAGAAAAGGCTATTTAGAATTCAAAAAAAGGCTCAAACGAGATATGTGTACAGCCTAATTGAAACCATCCATGATATGATGGAAGATAAATTGGGAATTAGAATTTAAAAAAAGGCTCAATGAGATATGTGTATGGCCTAATTGAAACTATCCATGTTATGATGGAAGATAAATTGGGAGTTAATTTAGTTATATGAACAATTCTCCCAAGAAAGGTAATAAATTTGACCAAGCTTTGTGTTGTTATCCTTCTTCTGCCTCTTCTTCTTCTTCTTCTTCTTCTTCTTCTTCTTCTTCTTATTTTTTTTGTAATTTCCAAACAGTTTAAATTTTTTGTAATTTCCAAACAGTGGCTCTGATGGGATGAGTCTTCTAAGGTCTACTTAAGAAGAACAAAGAAGAAATCCTAAATTACTTCTTCTCCTTCTTTTTTTAAATTTTAATTTTTTTTTGTAATTTCCAAACAGTGGCTCTGATGGGATGAGTCTTCTAAGGTCTACTTAAGAAAGGACTACAAACAAAGAAGAAATCCTAAATTACTCCTTCAAAAGTATTTAGATAATTTTACAGATTTTTAGTTTCTTTATAGTCATAATCAATAGTAATTGTTTTATTTGAAATTTATAAGGCTTCTTTGGAAATTTGTTACTTCCATGAGTTGCTTTACTTTTAATCTCTTCAATTTCTAAATTTCTTGTTTGTAAATGTTTCTATTTTCTAAGAGGTGTTTATTTCTAAAATGTTTCTACTTTTTAAAAGCTTCTAGTTTCTAAAAGATGCCTTTTTTTTTAAACTTCTATTTAGTAAAATCTTGTTTTATAAAAGCTTAATTTTTTTTTCCCCCTAAAACCTTCTATTTTCGAAAAAGTCGTTCTTTTAGAAGTTTCTATTTTTCAAAAAACTTCTATTTTCTATTTTCTTTTAACTTCTAGTTTTTTTAAAAATTTCTATTTTCTTCGAAGTGGAAGATTTAGTTTTATTACATAATTAGGAGTTCTAACAATTTTCGTGTAGATTATGTTTCTTTTTGGTTTTGTTTTTTATAGTTTGTTAATTCTTTCGAGTTTTCTAAAGCCTACAAATAAAGCTATTTGATGTAATTAATAGGACGATAAATAGAACGATAATTTGCATACTTTATAATTTTCATCTGTGAGACTATTACTTCTCTTCTATGTGAGACTTCTAGAAGCTCTTAGTAGACTCTAAAATTGTCCTTTTGTTTTAATCATCTCTTTCTTTTTTCACTTTTTAGTTTATTTTCTTACTGTCATAACGTAAGCTCCTTCTGCCACTCCTTAAATCTTAAAAGAGTTAAACCTTAGCTGCCTTATTTGATTTGGGCAACTACCATAAGATTGTCCTACATTAACTATGGCATTAAAGCGAAAGTTCATGACTTAAAGGTGCATGCAACTAATGGATGGGAATGCAAGCATGAATTTCAAAAATACTTATGGTAGTGAAGATACTACTTCAAAATGCTTGAACGACATGTTTACAACACAACAATCCTAACAAGAGACCATAATAAAACTGATATGCTTGACGCAATAGCAAAGTTATTGGTAACGAGTCAACAAAAAGAAACAAGTAAAGATGAGGGTATGAGCTTTCGACATCATTGGTCACAACCTAACAGACCATATGAAGAACGAGGTAAGTTTTTCCCATGCATAATCGAGCACAAGGCACAATCAGAGGCATGAAAGTATGGATGTAGAGAGATTCAAAAACTTCAAGAGAGGTAATGATCTGAAACAGAACATACACCTTGAAGTTACTGAATTTTTTGGAAAATGGAATGAACATTCTTTCTTGATTGGATTATGTCCATCAAAGGTTACTTTGAGTGGCATGGTATGCCTTAAAGTGTGAAGGATCGCTTTGTGAAGGCAAAATTAAAATGAGCAGCAAGCTTAAGATGGCAGAAAATTGAGAATAGGGGATTGGTAATGTTGTTGGAAAAAATATCATTTAAAGACTTACAAGTGAAGGGGAAAGTCTGGTTCTAATACCTAAGCCTTAAATTGGGACACTAATTATGATTTAAATTCCTTTTGTGACTTGCTGTAGTTAGTTTATTAGGTTTTTATTTTAGTTAGTGATTGACTTTTTGTCAAGTTTCTATTTGGTTTAGGCTTCTATTATATTAATAAAGTTTCTATTTGTTTTAGTTTCTGAATAACATTACTTTCCTATATCCTTTCCTATTTTTGGTAAGGAAATATAAGGAATTAAGAAAGTTGTCCTATTAGGGAAGGTTCGTAGGAGTTACATATACCTATGTAGTCTTCAATGTATAAAACGAACAGGAATTTTAATAAAAAGTTTCAGCATCTATTATGCTTCCTTTAAGGGTATGATTGCTTGTAAAACTATTGGTGCGATTCCTAATGATTTCTTTTCTTCTTTTCCAACCACCATTTTATTCTTTTTACCTTATTTTATAACCCAAGAAAATTGTATAATGCTTGAAATTTTAAGGTCCTAATCAGATTTGGTATCAGAGCCTATTATAAGTATTATGACAACTAAAAGTGGTCAAAGCTTTAGAGGAAGACTAACAAATTGACAACGTGATAATTTCTCTAAATGATTATGGAGAAGGTTGATGCTTTGGAAGCCCAAAAATTCAGGAGTCACAAGCTGTTAAGCTTCATAATATTGAAGATTTTTTTTTTTAATTTTTTGTTCAGAAATGAACAATTGTATTAAAATAGAAAAAATTGAGAAGGATGAGAAGTCCTCCCCAAGATGTACAAGCCTGATAAAAAAACTGAGAAAACCTTCACTAAACAAGGAGGGCTATACAAAAAGACAAAAGGTTTATACACATAATGAACCCATATCCTGTAGACCCAACCCTAAGGTGTGCAAATTGACAGCCAATTAAGCTGAATTGCACTCAAAGGATAGGGTTTAAAAATGTCTGTACAGTAAGCCCAAAAAGAAACATAGAACTGAAGTGAATCCCACATCAACTCTAGCATCCTCCAAGTATCCTTGAAAATCTTAGCACCCTCCCTCCACACAATCCACAACAAAGAGACGCACACTATCCTCCAAAGCGTCCTACCTCTGTTAGAATTCCCAAAACGCTTAAAGGAAATCACCATCATATCGCAAATACTGCCTGGTTGAACCCAATCCATCCCCGCCTATGAAAAGATCCTATGTCACAAACCCAAAGTGATTAGATAGTGCAAGAGGAGGTGATTAATCGTCTCACTACTTCCCCTGTAGAGGATGCACCAATCAGGGCTAAGGGCTTTGAAAGGCCTCCTCAACTGTAATATGTCATTGGTATTTACCTTCTTATGTGCTACAACCAAACAAAGACCTTGACTTTAGAAGGGACTGGACTTCCACAAAAAATTACCCAGGTAGAAAGGAATAGAATCTGAGAAATTGGATGAGGCTGAAAAAATTGTGTTTACTAAGAAAGCTCCTGAAGAGGACATAATCCAAGCTTTTGCATAGAAGGAGATAAATGAACATTGGAAAGTAGAGACAATAGTCTTTCAAGATCCACAATCTCCTCATCAAATAGATTGTGACAAAAGGTGAAATCCCAAGTCAAAGAAGTGTTATTACCTAGGTTTAGTCAACAAGGTTTTCAAACCAGCAACTAGTGACTCTAACATGTGTTGGGGAGAATGCGAAGTAAGGGATCAGTTCGAATCTGTCTTCTAAAACTAATCTTAGGACTACACGTCATCTTAAAAGGCCTCAAACTACACTCTTGGATATTGTGAATGATGCTATGGAGTTAGATTGGTAGATGATCAACATGACATGGCTGGTGATATTACGAAAAAAAAAGTTCCAGTTTTATTGCAAAAATTAACCCACAAGCCTTTTTAGAGTAGTTTGCTACCTTAGAGAGGTACTTTGATTGGTTTGACATTTCGGATGAAAGATGGGTTCAATTTGGTATTATGAAACTCTTTGCACGAACTCAAATCTAGTGGACTGGTTTGGAGAACAATTTAGAATTTTGGGACAGCTACCAATTGTTCATTGGCACTAGAAGCATGATTTTAAAGCAAAAATACCTACCATAAGATGACCAAGTGATCTTTATGATCAATTGACCAACCTTAAGCAAGGCGGCATGATGGTGATTGAATATAAGAACAAGTTTGAAGAGCTGAAAATTCGCCTAGGGGAGTTGAAGATCCATGGCAAACTCTTTCGTGATTTAAAACTGGATTAAGGGCTGAAATTTGCCTCCTCTTAAACCTAGGCCTCGGCCTCGAATAAGAGCGCCACCTTTACCTTGTCCTATGGATGCAAGTGTGGAAGCATCCTTCACACCATTGTCAGATGAAAAAGATTGTAGATCAATGCTTTGAATACAAGCTTAAACAATACTAAGAGATGGTAACTTCATGTTAGCAAGTATACTATGTTTAACCTCAGCATATTCAGAATCGAGGCTAGAAAGAAATGTCTACCTGAAACTCTTCCCTTTGGCTTCTTTGAACCTGAATATCAGCAGACAATGGTTGATAAACATTCAATTCCTCCCATATCCCTTTGAGGGATGCATAGTGCTCACTCAAAGGTTTCCCATTCTGTTTTGTCCCAAAAATTTCTTCATACAGGTGATGAATTCTCAAAATATTTTTTTCTTGAGAGGATGCATCTCTAAATGCATCCCATATTTGGTTCACAGTTTCCAAAAACATGAAAATAGTATTAACATAGAGTTCCATACTATTCCACAACCATGTTATTATCATAAAGTCAGTTTGTTGCCACTCATCGAAACTTTTAGATTCCTAGGGAGAAGGATTTTCTACGAGATGTTTTAGTTTCTCTTTGCCCCAATATACACCCTCATGACTTTAGCCCATAATAAATAATTAGGTCCCTTTAGCTTTATTGAAGTAATTTAGATACCGACACTATCTCCAAATTTGTGATCACTGCTACCATACTTGTTAATTACTGAAGGGGCAAAATGGGGACTATTGTCTGATACCATGTTGACTGTGAGAAAGAAAATACTAAATAGTGTCTTATTCATCAAGAAAAGAGTATAGATCATATACATAGACTTTTACGAAAAAAGAAATTAAAAAAAAAAAAATAAAACAAAAAAACTAGACTACTTCTGACCCAATGACTAATATTCTTTAACATGACATGAGGTGCATTTGTGGGTATTGTAGCTTTGTGGGTGGTAACCTAGTTACCTGGATGAGTAAAAGGTTAAATGTAGTAGTGAGGTGTAGTGCTGAAGCAGAATGTAGGGCTATGGTTCATGTGTGAACTAGTATGAATCTAGAATTTTTTACAAGAGCTTAGATTTTCTCTTGAAAAGCCCATGACTGTATTTTTATTACCGGACTGCTATTCACATTGCCAATAACCCCATGTTATATGAAAGGACTAAACAAATAGGTTAAACTACTCCTGACCAAATAACTAGTAACAATTCTTTAACATGACATGAGGTGCGTTTGTGGGTATTATACCTTTATGGGTGGTAACCTAGTTACTCGGATGAGTGAAAGGTCAAATGTAGTAGTGAGGGGTAGTGCTGAAGCAGAATGTAGGGCTATGGTTCATGTGTGAGGAGCTAGTATGAATCTAGAATTTTTTACCAGAGCTTAGATTTTCTCTTGAAAAGCCCATGACTATGCATTATTATAACCAGACTTCTGTTCACATTGCCAAGAAGTCCAAATATGAAAGGACTAAACACCTTAAGGTTGCCTATTATTTTATCAGAGAAGTTGATCATAAAGAAAGTAATAACTCTGCACATCTAAATTGGAGATCAGTTTGAAGATACTTTCACTTGATCTTTTGGAAAGGATCCTTTTTCTATCGTGTTTTCCAAGCTGGGTCTTGAGAATACACACACCCCAACTTGAAGGGGAATGAATAGAATGGTTTATTTTTATTTATTATTTATTATTTATTTATTTATTTTTGCATACTTTGAAAATTTCTGTCATGAGACTCTCTTTCTCTTCTAGATGAAACTTCTAAAAGGCCTTTGTGAGAATTTAGGTTTTTTTTTTCCTTGCTGCCATAATCTTAACTCTTCATCCTTTTCGTTAAGTCCTAAAAGGGTGAAACAGTAGCCCACCCAATTTGATTGTGGCAACTACCTTCCGGGTTGTCCTACATTAGGCCCCTAATAGAACTAGTGCTTACCTAAAATCAAGGAAGAATATTAAGTTTTTCTCTGCCATAATCAAACATAGAGCTTTGAGACCCAGGTTAGAAAATTATTTTATAGAACTTAAGTGGAGCATCATCATTTTTTGGTTAGGGAGTGCTTACTACATGCTGGAAACTGATGATTGATTTGGCATTGCTAGTTTGACAGTTTCATGACCATTTGACTCTCTTTGCTGTGTCCAAATATTTTGGTGTAAGTCACTGTTGTGACCACAATTATTATCTTTCACCATATGAAGCTGGTAATTTGTTTTTGTTTTTAAGTTTCAGCAGTTTGGTCCTGATTTAGGTACAAAGCATGGGGCTCTCTTCTAGGACAGCAGTTAGCAGAAAGAGACATCATGGTGGCATGCATCGACTACCGGTGATGGTTTTTTTTTCTTTTGTCAAGCATTATTGTATCATATTCAACAATCTACATTAACTCAGGTGTGCTACATTGGCCAATGTCCTACAAAAGACTTGATTGTGTAAAGATAACATGATACTTGTAGAACACTGTAGTCAGAATGTGTTGATCGCTTAGAGCATGTGGTTTCTTCCTTGGGGGGAATTAAGAATCAAATCAAATGGAAAATTAGATGAAAGGCATGAGATGCCTTGTTTGAAAATTTATTTTTCATGTTTAATCAATACTTTCATCTTGAAATCTTGAACTTAATTAAATATCTGTTCATTAATGCCCAAAACAATGACTCTTTTCTAGATCGTTGGTGATAAGTTTTTGCTTATTCATAAAATGATCACTCAGTTAAACTAATGCATGTTCAAAATTGGCATTGAAAATAATTAAAGATGACTTATTGTATTCTATTTCCAGGGGAGATTTTTCTTCAACTATTCATTCCCTTTAATGTTATCAGCACTATCTCTTAACTAAATAATGATTTATGCATTTGTTGCACTTGCATTACATGCATAAATCCTGTCTTGAGTCTACCCAGATCATCTTACAGTGGAAATTTGTATGCAGAAATTTTCCTCAGGGGACCATCAGCGAAATGGTAAAGGATGTTTCTCAGGGGATCTCATTTGTGTGCAACAATATTGCTGAATATGGAGGCGACCCCAACAGGTAGTGCTCTCATTTATCTTTTATTACAGATGTTTCATCTTCTAACTATGCAATTGATCTTTTTACTTATGTGCATAGGATTTATCTAATGGGGCAATCAGCTGGTGCACATATTTCTGCTTGTGCTCTCCTAAATCAGGCAATCAAGGAGTCCAGGGAAGGAGATATCATGTCTTGGAGTGTTTCTCAGATAAAAGCTTATTTTGGTTTATCTGGAGGGTAAATATTTATTCACTATGTCGTTATAAATTTTTGGAAATCCTCTTCATGAAGCCTTTATGTTTTAAAAAACTTCAGGACCTAGGCTTCATTTTTAAATTGTCCACCATTTTTCAGTAGAATTCTGATGGAGAGAAGACCATCGTTGTGGTTTATTTATTTGCTTAATATCTCATGTATTAGTTCATTGCACAGTCCTGCAGGGAGCCACATAAAACTCCTTGTGCAATCTTTTTGTTGGTTGGATCCCAGGGCACCTTCTCTGAGTCCCATAGTGTTCATGATAACATTCCTTTTCCAGGCATCTATTCAGGTTTTATTGATATTAACCTACAAAGTAGCAGGGGAAGTGGATTTAACGTTGGCAGTATTATCCTTGTATTAAAGTTTACACACCAATAGACACCAATTAACAGAAATTTCATCCATTTTGGAAAATGAGGACGCAGAGGTTCTTTGTGGAAAGGAAGACTTTCCTGGTCAGGTTTGAAGGTGAGGGTGGTACTTGGTGTTTGCTTTCAAAGCATAGTAAAGGCTCTGTTTTCTCTTTAGGCTTTGAGAAGGAAGAGGTTGGCTGGCTGATTGAACTTTTGGCCAAGGCTGTTGAGTTGAAGAGTTACATGGGTTTCAACAGAAAATATAGAGGAAAGGCCAGAGTCCACTTAATGGAGGTATGCTTCAAAAACTATGGTAGGTTTATTAGGCTTTTAGAGTTTGGCTCCAAAAGAAAGTCAACTTTTCTGGTAATCCCTGAGGGTGAGCAAGGCAAGGGTTGGGAGCAACTAAAAAATGCTTTGTCTTCAATGTTGGTGGTCCCCTCCTCGAATATAGCTGAAAAGGAAAGATAGTGCAGGGATGAAAGTATAAAATACAAAAATGTGGGTCCTTTGTATCGGTCCTTTGTGAGTGTAGTCAAAGAGGAAGGACCAAAGAGAGGAGGTCTTGCTCCAATTGGGAGATGGGCGAGAGTTGTGGTTTGTGAGTGTCCCACATCTTTTGTTGATTGGGCTGAGGTTGGTTGTGCTTGGGCAAAATTCTTAGGGCAGAAAAGCGTGGTGACTCTCATCCCTTTTTTTGCGGGAAAAGGTTTATTTTTTGTAGAAACAGTTGAGGAAGCCTCCTTTCTTCAAGAGTTAAGGTTTTTCAAGGTTAAGGGAGGGTACACAGTCCAATTGAGAAGATGGTCTCCTAGGGAAAACACAAAAGTTTTAGGGAAGTTCAAAGAAGGATGGATTGAATTGCGGGGTTTGCCCTTCCATTTATGGTCTGAGGAACATCTGAAGAAAATTGTGGAGCAGTGGGGGATGGTGGTAGAGATCAATTAGCGAATTGCGAAATTGTTTGATCTTTCTAAGGCAAAGGTGAAAATATCTATGAAGGAATGTATAGTTCTTCCTGCTTTGATTGAAGTGAAAGATGGTGAATGGGTTTTTATAATCTCAGTTGTAGTGGTTGGAGTCGAAGACGAAAGGTTGGTTAGAGGAATGGCTGAGTTGACTCGGGGGAGGTTTGAGTCTCACTCATGGACAGGTGACAGAAGGATGGTTGAGAAGTATAATCCAATGGCTAAGGGTTGGTCTTTTAATGGGGATTTTGGCAGATTTCAAGGTAGAGTAGAAAGTCCAAAGGGTGAGGTTGCTTTTGAGGGGACGCGTGGCAAGAGGAGTGCATTTGTGGGAAACAACTGTATCCGACCCTCCTCTCTCTTTAATTTGAATTCAACTAAAGAGGGTAATGGGTCCTTTAGGCCAAGGATGTTTGGTGAAGATTGGGCCGGAAGGGTTAAGGCCCATTCAAGCTTCAAGCACTGGTACCGGGCTTCAAATATTGTGTAGAAGGGAAGGGCTCATTTTTCTCAAGAACCTCGACCCTTAGTGGAAGCAAAAGTGGGCCAGGAGAGGGGAAATAAATTAAAAGAAAGCCCGTTGACGATTTTGGGCCAAGAAATGGGTGGAGTTTAGCCTAAAGTTGGGAAGGTTTCTTTACGTAGAGAAGACTCCTCTCTGCCTGTTTCAATCGCAAAGGGGACGATAGTCTCAAAGGCCTCTTCTTCTCAGCTAGGGGGTTTTGTGCCAAAAATTGGTTCAAAGAAGCTATGGAAAAGTCTAGTCCTCTAATTTCTGATTGCCGATAAGGGCCTCGAAGACATAACGGGCCTTTATTGCAGGAAGCCCTAACTTCAGCACAAGATGTTCTATCATGGGACGTTGCGTTTGGAGTGGAAGCACAGAAGGCGTGAAGATTCAGCTCGAGTCCTCTCATTTCTAGTCGTCGGTTAGGGCTTTGAAGAAGTTCTAGGGAAGGGGCTTCATCGTCGGGTGGTGATGCGAGAAATAGTGAATGCCATATCAATAAAGGTCTTCACTTAAGGCAACTATTCAATCAGAGGGGAAGGCAAAATTTTGCTGATTTTCTAACATTGCAGACAAATGAGACGTAGAGGGATTTGGGGGTTTTGCTCATTGTGGTTCTTCAATCTTGGTTTTTCCTTCTAGTCCAGTAACCAGAGAAAAAAGGCAATCCTCAGTGGGGACCTGTGGTTTGTTGGTAGTGGAAAACAAAGAGGTATCTTCATCTCCCTTATCTTAGTCATGAATTTCAGCTCTTCCCCCATCGTCTTGGCACACCCACCTTTGTTTTCTTATGATCCCACTCTTCCCAATT
The DNA here is from genome assembly GCA_022058775.1 of Vitis hybrid cultivar. Taxonomy (NCBI): domain Eukaryota; kingdom Viridiplantae; phylum Streptophyta; class Magnoliopsida; order Vitales; family Vitaceae; genus Vitis; species Vitis hybrid cultivar. The sequence goes on from JAJJMF010000231.1 coordinate 148,099, forward strand.
CACTAATGGAATTGTGAGTAGTACCTGAAGTGAATTAAAACAAAAAAAGAAAAAAATGACGATGGCGTTATATGTGAATATTCTATTGGCAATCCTAACCTAGAGGTTGTGGGGTCCCAGTTAGCTTGTTTGAACCAAGTGTTTGAGGGTATTAACTCCCTTAAAACCCTGCCCAGCATGCCTAACTAGGCCCATAACCTTTTTTTAGAATGCTCGATTGAAGCTGAGTTTTCCTCTTTAGGCGAGTTTCAAATAAAGGGTCTTTCTCCCAGCAAAATGGTTAGAGTTCATGTGATCTTTAGTTCTATGGACATTAAAGTGTATTCTAGGCGGAAGAACAAACCATCTTTAGGTATTTGAGATCTGTAGGAATTGGTTTGGAGGATTAGGGATAGAGTGGTTTTTGTCATGAAGATCATCAGCTGGAATATACGAGGATTGGGTTCTTGGAAAAATCGAAGGGTGGTTAAAGATTTTTTGCGACATGAGAACCCAGATGTTGTAATGTTTCAGGAAACAAAAAGGGAGTTGTGTGATAGGAGGTTTGTTGGTAGTGTTTGGACGGTTAGGAATAAGGATTGGGCTTCTCTTTCGGCTTGTGGGGCTTCGGGAGGGGTGTTGATTATTTGGGACTCAAAGAAACTAAGCAGTGAGGAGGTGATAACAAGTTCCTTTTCTGTCTCAGTCAAGTTTTTGTTGGATGGATTTGAATCCCTTTGGCTGTCCTCAGTTTATGTTCCAAACAATTCCTTACTTAGGAAGGATTTTTGGGTGGAACTCTTAGACCTTTTTCGCTTATTGTTTCCTTTTTGGTGTGTGGGCAGTGACTTTAATGTCACAAGGAGAATTTCAGAAAAGTTGGGAGGTTCTAGTTTAACTCCTAATATGAGGAGCTTTGATGGATTTATAAGAGAGAGAGTTAATTGACCCCTGTTTACGGAATGCCTCTTTCGCTTGGTCAAACATGCAAGAATCCCCAGTGTGTAAGAGATTGAACAAGTTTCTATACTCAAATGAGTGGGAGCAAATTTTTCCTCAAAAGCCTTCAAAAAGTTCTTCCTAGACAGACCTCGAATCATTGACTGATTGTTCTAGACATCAATCCATTTAACTGGGGACCAACTCCTTTTAGGTTTGAGAACATGTGGTTGTGACATCCAAATTTCAAAGATTGCTTTAGAAGTTCGTGGAGAGGTTTTTAGGGTAATGGATGGGAAGGTCACAAGTTTATGAGGAAGTTACAATTTGGTAAGTCCAAATTGAAATAGTAGAACAAGGAATCATTTGGAGAGTTAAAAGGAAAGGAAAAAAAGCAACCTAAATGATATTGTTAACATTGATGTTGTTGAGCAAGAAGGGAATCTTTCTCCTGAACTTACAACACAAAGAGCTTTGACAAAAAAGGAGTTAGAGGAATTATTGTTGAGGGAAGAGGTACATTGGAGACAAAAAGCTAGGGTGAAATGGGTAAGAGAAGGGGATTGCAATTCAAAGTTTTTTCACAAGGTGGTTAATGGCAGACGAAATAGAAAATTCATCAAGATCTTGGAGAACGACAGAGGTTTAGTGTTGGATAATATTGATAGTATCTCAGAGGAGATCTTACATTTTTTTGAAAAGCTCTACTTGAGCCCTCCTAGAGAGTCTTGGAGAGTAAAAGGTTTAGATTGGTCCCCCATCTCAGCAGAGAATGATTCTAGGTTAGACTCCCTCTTTACTGGAGAAGAGATTTGTAAAGCCATCTTTCAATTAGATAGGGATAAGGCGCCGGGGGTTGATGGTTTTACCATTGCATTGTTTCAAGATTGTTGGGATGTGATCAAGGAGGACTTAGTGAGGGTGTTCACAGAGTTTCACAGGAGTGGGATAATTAATCAAAGTACTAATGCCACCTTCATATCTCTAGTGCCCAAAAAAAAGTCGGACACATTTTTTTTCAGACTTTAGGCCTATTAGTTTGATCACATGTCTCTACAAGATAATAGCCAAAGGCCTATTAGGGAGATTAAGAGGTGTGCTACATGAAACTATCCATTCTACTCAAGGCGCTTTTGTTAAGGGGATACAAATCTTAGATGCGGTTTTGATAGCCAATGAGATAGTGGATGAGAAAAGACGCTTAAGGGAGGAAGGAGTAGTCTTTAAAATTGATTTTGAAAAGGCATATGATCATGTGGATTGTGATTTTTTGGACCATGTATAGGAGAGGAAGGGGTTTAGTCTTAGATGGAGAACCTGGATGAGAGGTTGTTTGTCCTCGGTTTCTTTCGCAATCCTAGTAATTGGAAATGCCAAAGGGTGGGTCAAGGCAACTAGAGGATTAAGACAAGGTGATCCTCTATCCCCTTTTCTTTTTACTATTGTAGCTAATGCGTCGAGTAGGATGATGTTGAGAGCTGGGGAGAGGAGTTTGTTGGAGGGCTTCAGTGTAGGTAGGAATAGAACGAGGGTGTCCTATTTGCAATTTCGAAACGACACCATCTTCTTTTCTAGGGCCCGTGTGGAAGAACTACAAACTATTAAGATTATTTTGTTAGTGTTTAGGCAAATTTCTGGACTCGAGATAAATCTTGACGAGAGTACCTTTTCTGGAATCAACCTGGATCAGGATCATCTCACTAGGTTGGCTTTGACGCTTGATTGCAAGGCTTTTGATTGGCCAATACCCTATTTGGGTCTTCCCTTGGGATAGAACCCGAAGGCTTGTGGCTTATGGGATCCAGTGATTGAGAGAATCTTGCGGAGATTAGATGGGTGGAAAAAGGCTTATTTATCCTTAGGAAGAAGGATAACTCTTATCCACTCATGTCTGTCCCCCATTCCTAACTACTTTCTATCCTTGTTTAAGATTCCCACTACAGTGGCTGGAAAAATTGAGAGATTGCAAAGGGATTTCCTTTGGTCAAGGGCTAGGGAGTGTAAGAGAGACCATTTTATTAGTTCAGATTTAGTGTGTAAACCGAAGGCAAAAGGGGGATTGAGGTTTGGGAAGATTTCCCTAAGGAATTACACTCTTTTAAGGAAATGGCTATGGAGGTTTCCTAGGGAGAGTTTTGCTTTGTGGCACCAGGTCATTCTAAGCATATATGGGACACATATTAATGGATGGGATGCCAACACTATAGTTAGGTGGTCACATTGTTGCCTTTGGAAGGCTATTGCACGGGTTTTTCAGGATTTTACCAGGTACACTCAGTTTGTGGTAGGAGATGGGGAGAGAATCCGTTTTTGGGAAGACTTGTGGTGGGGGGACCAACCTTTGGGATCCTAATTTCCAAGACTATTTAGAATAGCACAGTTAAAAAATCTTCCCATCTCTTCAATTCTTGGGGTTGCTCATCCCTTTTCTTGGAACTTTAATTTTTGTCGCAACCTCTTTGATTTTGAGGTAGAATAATTAGAAAGACTCATGTCTTCTATTGCCTATTTGCACTTAACCCCATGAGTTTCAGATGTGAGATCCTGGTCTTTATCTTCTTCAGGGTTATTTACAGTCAAGTCTTTCTTTCTAGCATTGTCCCACCTTTTTGATTCATCTCTAGCTTTCCCTACTAATTTTGTTTGGAAATCTCAAGTCCCTTTTAAGATTAAGTCCTTTGTTTGGTTAATGGCACACAAGAAGGTAAATACTAATGACTTGCTACAGTTGAGAAGACCCTACAAAGCTCTCAGTCTTAACTTTTGTAAGTTGTGTATGAAGCATGGAGAATCAATAGATTATCTTTTCTTACATTATCCTTTGACGATGGGGTTGTGGCACAGATTATTTTGAATAGCTAAGATGGATTGGGTCCCCCGAGGAGCATTTTTGACATGGTGACCATCAATTATAAGGGTTTTGGAAAATCCAAGAGAGGCCTAGTATTGTGGCAAATTGTATGCATTGCTTTGATTTGGGTTGTGTGGTGGGAAAGAAATGCTAGGATATTTGAGGATAAGGTAAGGAATTTAGAGGTTCTATGGGATACCATTCATTTCCTTGCTTCTTTTTGGGCTTCTTGCACCATGTTTTTTAAGGGCATTCCCCTTAATGTGGTTCAACTAGATTGGTTAGTGGTGTGTAGCTCCAAGGGTGTGGACTAGTAAGGAGAGTTAGCTTTGTGTAATTACCAAATAGCTATTTTCTTTTGGTATTCATTTTGTTTAGTTCTCTTTTGTGGGAGGATTCCTCATCCTTCTTTTGTACTTCTTAAATCTTTTTTCAATATAATTCATTGTTGTTTCCTATCAAAAAAATAGACACCAATTGGTGGTGTCTTTACCAAATTGCGGTTTCCAATGGTTAATACCTTGTGTACTCTGCTAAACCTGAAACTGTTCCCAATGACTCATTTTGGTGAGGAGGAAACTTTCAACTGTAATTGGATTTAGAAGTCATACAGTTCTATTTGAAATTTTGTGGTGTGTCAGTTCTTTTGCATTTGCAAATGTTTATGGCTTGTATTTGGTTCAACTGAAGAACTTATACCATTGATTGTCTCAAGGGCTTGGTAACTGAATTTGGGGATTATGTTATTTTGATTTTATCTTACCTTTGCCTTCATGCACAGGTTTGGGCCTCTTTTATGCAACCATATCTTGGCAGATGATGCTCTGAAATTGTCATGCTTGTTGAACATTAATTTTCAACAAAGATATTGTTTTTAGTTTTTCAGATAGGCACCATGAGTTTCTAAAACAATCCTACTATGCATGAGAACACAGTCTACAATGTGCTAAACATTTTCTTTACAGCAATATATATTATATATCATTAGTCCACCTGATAAAAAAATATATATATCATCAATCCACTACTATTATATATCTACTAATTGAGAGCTCTGTATTTGAGAAATTTCTACTTCAACCTCTGTGAACAGGTACAATTTATGCAACTTAGTCGATCACTTCCATAGTCGAGGCCTGTATCGCTCCACCTTCTTAAGGTACTCCAGAATGATATATCACTAGTCACCAATCACACCACTAATGTCAATTTAGTTATTTTTGTTTTGTCTGTGATGATTTGTTTCTTGATGGAACTGATATTCTTACATGTTTATTACAGCATTATGGAGGGGGAACAATCTTTGCCACAATTTTCTCCTGAAATTATGATAAAAGACCCAACCGTTAGAAGTGCTGTCTCTCTCCTCCCACGGATTATCCTTTTCCATGGAACAATGGATAATTCTATACCATCAGATTCCAGGTTTGTTCCCCTCTGAAATGAATGCTCTTCAGCTATACATATAATTTCAAGTGCTTCCCTAAAATGAACCTTAATTTTCTGTTTCTAGTCTATGGCTCTGCCAAACAATGCTCTAATTAATTATCTCTAATTTCAAATTTGATAAGAATGCACATTCTTATAGATAGTGCTCTTCATATGTCCTGGTTCAGGGATAATAAAGAAAATGGTATACTGAGTGTACAAAGGAATCTTGAGTCAATCAGGGCCAGTTTTGATGTTGATATCTAACACACGAGTTACTTTTATTGTGGGAAATGCTTTTACTTGATTTTATTTATATATTTTGATTTTTGACTTTTCTTGTGGTCCTTAATGTTTTTAATTTGCATGTTTGAGATGTGGCTGCATGAGTATCCTAGGAGGATCCTGAGCAGATGATGTATATACGCTTTTGTTGGTGTTGAGAACTGAAGAGGTACCTTCAGTGTTGTTAAAGATGTGGTGTAGATATCTACACACTTTTTTCATGGGCATGTGTTAGAGTGTCCACTAGGTGGTTGCCTTTGACTAAGTACTTCTCTGAGCTAGTAAGACTAAACTCGAAATGGGTCAAAATCTCACAATTTAGAATTGAATTTTAAAATAAGTGCTATGAAAAATTTATAGAATGACTGGTCAAATTACTTACAATACTTTGGAAATCAGAAATTAATTTGTCCCAATCAAGGAACATTTGTGTCAAGATTAGGTAGAAGTCCCAAAAATTTCTTGCAACCCATGCTTACAATATATAATGTGCTCCAGGAGTATTACTAATGCAATGGATACTCAAACATGAATTTTAGTAGGCTTGTAGCTTGTCTGCTGTAAGCCTATAACTAAGCACATCAGAGATGTACGTGTGCTCTAGTCAAGCTTATCTAAGTAAATGATCAAATCAAAGGGCTTTTTAAAAATGTGAATGAAGTTTATCTAAGTAAACAAACAAATCATTCAAAATAGGATGGTTCACTAACTTTGTATCACGTCGACTTCTATGATGATGGCTGGGTGCTTCGATGCTCTATAAACTGTCTAAACGAACGATATAACTGTAAAACTTTACTAAGCTCATTAAATTTCTGATCAGACTCACATGATGTAATTCATGAAATAAAATAATACAAATATAAAATAATTTTAAATTTTATGTGTCTTACCGTATATCGGTTAAGCATAAAGTAATCTTATCAATCAAATTTTTGAAGTTTTTGAGCCCAGCACTTTGTCAATGTGTTGCAACCATACCAACATGTTATAGGCATTTTTGAGATAATTCTGGAACCATCTTTAAGAGCATAAGTTTTTGTTATTGTCAGAATTGAAAAGCTTTGATTGTTCAGATGGTATGCATCGTCCTAGTTGAATTTCTAGGTATCTTTCGTCCAGATAAATTCCATAGCAGGCCTTGCTGATTTTTTTTTAGTCTGGTATATTATACACATGTGCATCTTCCCTGATGTCAGTATATTTATATTTCATAATAGCTTTTTATTTGTATATTGTAACTGAAATGTCTCTCCTTGGTTATTCAAACCTTAAGTGGAGATAGATATGTTATAGTGCTGCAGTGGACTATTCCTGGTTTTGTCCCATTTTATGATTTCTTTTTTCTTTTTTCTCATGGCCTATATAGTGAATTCTTGAATCTAAACTTCTGTTTCTTGCAGTAAAGCTTTTGCAGATGCGCTTGAAGGCGTAGGTGCTGAAGCTGAACTTATTTTATATGAAGGAAAAACTCATACAGATTTATTTCTTCAAGTAAGAGATGATTGGTTATATTCTGTCCTTTTTCTGTTGTTGTTCAAAAAGTTTAAAAAAGGAAAAAAGAAAAAGAAAAAAGAAGTAATTTACCTGGAAAAACTCATACAGATTTATTTCTTCAAGTAAGAGATGATTGGTT
>JAJJMF010000231.1:155226-194491 GCA_022058775.1 Vitis hybrid cultivar
ATATTCTTTCCTTTTTCTGTTGTTGTTCAAAAAGTTTAAAAAGGAAAAAAAGAAAAAGAAAAAAGAAGTAATTTACCTGTCTCCACTTATACGCCTAGTAGCGACTGGTAAATAAATTAATTTCTTTAGTCATCTTCAAGCAGGAAGAGGTGCAAATTGGGCTGAGCTAACACCAAATTGAGTCTCTTTAGTCTGAGAATTGTCTGGCTGAACCATGCCAAGCTCAACTTCTTATTATTTATATTTCAAGTTTGAAGTTTGTATGTACTGCAGTCTAAGTAGTGATTAACCCATAGAAAAATTATTGATCTATCCCCACTTTTGATCATAGTTATTCTTAATAATAAATTAATTTCTTGGTCAATGTTCAGGTAGTGATGCAAATTGAGTTGGGTAATGCCAAATTTAGCCTCTTTAGCATAAAATTTGAAAGGCTGAACCATACTGAGCTCAGGCTGGCTGAGCTCAGGTTCAACTTCTGGCCAATGGGCTTCTTTGCATGGACCATGAGTTCCTTCCAGTTAAAGGTATTGTAAAGGCCCTTGGGCCCAGAACTTTAGAGGCCCAACTGGCTGCTGGTCTTTCTACAGGGGCTGACTCAACTGCAGCCCAAGCTCCTTACTGAGGGGGCAAATGGGGATTGGGCTCCACGTGAGGCTATTAGTGGAAGGGAGACTCTAGGTCTTGACTCTTCAGTTGGAGCTCATTTTCCTTTTGGTTGTGGCAGTGTGAAGGCCCATTGTAGTGGAGGCCTGGTGGATGAGTTTTTAGAAAGTGGGCCTCTTGAGGTGGGTCGGGTAAGTTTGGGCTAAGAGGCTTTGACCAGGGAGGGCTTTTAATTGATAGAGGGCTTCTTGGCTCCCAATGTTGTAGACGATTGCCCCGTTGATGGTGGAAGGGTTCTGATGCCTTCGTCTTTGTCGCTTTGTCTCCTGCTAACTGACAAGGCTCTCATGGAGGAAATGGTAAGATTCCTAGCCGGTAAGTCGTCGATTCCAAATGGTCCGTTGGGGGGAGGGTCTTTTTCCACGGCGTTCTCTTTGTGCATTGATGATGGTTATTTTGTGGGGAGGACCGATAGTTTGATTTCATTGAGGGAGCAAGATAGGGGTATTTTAGAAGACGTTTACAAGCCTTTATGTATGTTATCTGTTGAGGAAGTGGTTGTGAAAGCCCTAGAGAACCAGCCCAAGGTTGTCTAGATTGTGATCCTAGAGGTGAGTGGTAAGGAGGGGGCTTTGGGGTTTGAGAGCCCTGGTAGGGGCCCAACAGAAGTAGAGAGCCTCTCTGATATCTCTTATTAGAAATTCATCTTGTTTAGCAAGTTTTTAGGTTTGTCAATGGATGAGAATGAGAAGGAAATTGCGGCCCTACTGAGAAAGTTAGAATCCAAAAAGTGGCGCAAAGGAGTCCCTCTTCCACGCCTTGTCTGGTTAGGGAGCTTCGAAAGTTGGAATGCTCGGTTAATTACTACAGTTCAAACAAAAAAGTGCAAAGTCGGAGTAGTGGGTGGAGTTGGTTTGTAAGTGACCTTCTAGGTTGTGTTTTTAGGGGGGCGGTCTTCTTGGTGTAAGTCTAGCTGACAAGAAAAAGCTGTGGTGGTAGTAATGGGGTGTTTCAAGTTGTTCTCACCTTGCATTCCAAAACGTTTGCAAGCTCCTCCAAATTTGGGACATTCCCTACTGGAATTATCTCACTTTTCCTCAAATTGATCTTCAGCCCTGAACAAGCCTCAAACCACATAAAAACCCAACTTAGATACTCAAGGTTTTCCTTGCTAGCATTGCACAAGATTAGTGTGTTGTTTGCGAACAAGTGTGACACCACTCCCACACCGTTCCTCCCTCTAACTAGAAAACCATTAATGAAACTATCTTCCTTTGCGCTAGAGAGCAAGTGGGAAAGAGTCTCCTTCGCCAAAATGAACAAGTAAGGAGACAAGGGATCTCCTTGTCTCAGCCCTCTAGAGTTGTGGAAAAAACCTGAAAGGGAGTCATTTACCAAAACAAAGAAGCGCGCTGTTGAAATACACCATCTGATCCATCCTGTCCACTTGGAGCAAAACCCCATTTTCTCCATTATTGCTAGGATAAAATTCCAATTAACATGGCCAGAAGCCTTTTTTATGTCTAGCTTGCATAAGACACCTCTTAAATTATCCTTAATTCTATGGTCAATGGCCTCATTTGCAATCAACATAACATCCAGAATTTGTCTACCTGCCACAAAGGCATGCTGAAAATCTGAAACTAAGAAGCCCACCACCTTTTTAAACCTATTTACTAGAACCTTAGCCAAAAGCTTGTAGAGCCCTCCAACCAAACTAATTGGTCTAAAGTCCTTTAGGTCATCTGTCCCCCGTTTCTTAGGCACTAAGACTAAGAACGTAGCATTCAAACTCCTCTCAAAAGACCCTAAACCATAGAATTCAACAAAAAAGCCCATCACCTCAGGTTTCACAAAGTCCTAACAGTGTTGCCAAAACACCAAGGTAAAACTATCCGGGCTTGAAGCCTTATCTCTGCACAAATTTGATAAAGCTTCAAGGACCTCTTCTTCAGAGAAAGGGGTCTCCAAAACTTCAAAATCTGCACGCTGTAGGTAGTCAAAGGCTAGTCCATCTAAACTCGGTCTCCACTCCCCTGTTTCTGCTAGAATTCTTTGAAATGCATTTGTGATTGCTTCTTTGATGTTATCCTCCCCATCTAACAAATCACCATCTACCCTTAGCTTGGCCATAAAGTTCCTTCTTCTACGAGCATTGGCCATTTTGTGAAAGAAACTAGTGTTTCTATCATTTTCTTTTAGCCATAACTCTCTAAACTTTTGCCTCCACGAGATTTCCTCCATTTCTGCCCATTTCTTAAACTCTTCCACCACACCCCTTCTAACTCTAGTTTCCTCCACTGTGAGGGCTCTTTCCTTCGCATCCCACAACCCTAACTAAGCCAAGGCCTCCAGTTTCTTGGTGGTCACATTTATGAGAACCTCCTTCATAGCCAGTATATGACTAAAAGACCCTTGAACACTGTACCCCTCCCACCAATTCCTGGTAAGATCTTTGAAACCTTCCACCTGTAACTACATATTCTCAAATCTGAAAGGTGTCTTGCCTTTCCTTATCCCTCCACCATCCAGCAAAATTGGCGCATGATTCGAAACTGGCTTTGGAAGGGTACTGTGAAACAACCCACTGAAATGGTTCTCCCAATCATTAGAAACAAGAAAGCGGTCCAACCTGGAGGCGGACTCATTATTAGACCCACCACACCAAGTAAACAGACCACCAGAAAGAGGGAGATCTCTAATGTACATATCCTTAATAAACTTAGAAAAGTGCCTCATAGAAGCTGATAATCTTTAACATTTCCTCCTTTCTTCTAAGAATCTAACTACATTGAAATCCCCTCCCACGCACTAGGGCTTGTGCCAAAGACCTCTAATAGAACCCAATTCATTCCAAAAGTTATCCCTCTCCTTAGCCAAAACAAGGCCGTCTGTGAACATCCAAATAAAATTGTCCTTGCAATTTTTGAAACGATAAGAGACTGAAAAGGCACCTAACTCCATATCCAAAAGCTCCAATACTCAATTGTCCCAAAAAACCAAAATGCCACCTAATTGACCCCTAGCATCCACTACCCCCCCACTCCAGACACCTCCCCACACCCAAACTCCTCACTAGGCAAGTTGACATTTGTTGGACCTTCGTTTCTTGAAGACAGACAAGGTTAGCTAAGTGGGAACGAATCAAAGATTTAATGTTTCTACACTTATCCCCATCATTGATCCTTTGCACGTTCCAAGATAAAATTCTTAGCTTCATGGACACACTTCAACTAATACCCTGGAAGAGCTCCTTCCTGTTCTCCCACTAGATAAATTTGTCTTATAAGAAACCGAACATTCTAAATTCCTTAGGTCCCTCTCAAGTTTGGACCCATCGGAGCTATCCTTTTTCACCACCTGCCCTAAAGACTTCCTATTTGCCTGGAATTCCAAATTCCTAAAAAGACCTAGAATTTCCTTTTCGTAGCCGTCCACTGAAAACCCTAAAATTTTTGCTAAAAGCCAGTAGTTTCTCGAAATTGTCCTGAGAACAGGCAAGATCCCTCCCCAACTCCATTGGGCTACTGTTCTTAACCAAGGCTAACTGCAATTCCTCTTCCTGCCCCCAGATTTCAGACTCTAAGCCATCACAATTTGAAAGAAGATTCAGCTTACACCCCTCCTTCGTGATCATGTCAAGGGGGCCGTCTTCCTCTTCGACAAAGGGCATCTCACCGTCCTTCATCGCCAAAACCCCTCAACAGATCATCCTTAAAGCACGCTTGGCTTCATCAACCAAACCCCCTAGGGCAGAAGACGAATGAGTAGAAGAAAGAGACCCCCAACCCAAAGCAGAAGAGAAAAGGTTCCTCATATCTTGGAATAAAGCTGCTTCCACCACTAGAGCTTCATCGATGGGTGTGAGGGCATCATTCGAGGAGAACATCGAGCTTCCACTCAGCAGTTCTCCCTCCTTAGGGCAGAGATTGATCCCATAGGGAGGAGCCCATCTTGCCAAGGCTTTAAAAGGGTCCCTAAAGCCCTTTTGGGCTAGCGGAGAAGTGGGATGGGCCAACTTACCATCCCCAGCCCAAAACTCATTAGTTGGGCCAGGATTTCTTTATGAGGGCCTGGCCTCCTCTTTACCACATGCCACACTTTAAAAGGGCCCACAATCCCCTCTTTCAGCCCATGGGGAAAGGAGATTGCAACAGGAGGCAAATTTCCTTCCTCCCATGCAACCCCCACAAAAGGCTACTGCTCCAAACACAGTGTTTCTGCAGTGCTCAGCCCTTTAGTAATTGACAGCTCACCTTCTGGAAACATCCCCTCAGACCCCACGCAAGCAGGCGCACGTGGACCCTCTAACTTCTTCTTCCCTGCTTCTAACCTCTCCTTGCTAGAGGTTACCACAACAACCCAAGGTGCGAGCTCCCACCACAAGTACACGGTAAAACAAAAGTCTCCTACCACCACCTGCAACTTCCCCGGAGCCTCTCTCCCATTTGTCTGGACTAGCACTCGTGCCCACTGCAAATTTCTCAACCCCCCCACCCATAGTCTTCTCATCAACCCCCAAATGATCTCCACAAGCATTACCTACTTGTTTGAAAAACTCCTATGCCAAAGACAGAGCGGAAGGCCCATTATCCTCACCCAAGCGGACTTAGCTTGAACTCCTTCTCTGAAACAGCCTGTTGTTGGGGCCCATCTCTCCAAAAACAAGAACTTTTGCTTATAAATCCACTCTCCTTCCTGTAGCACCCTCTCTACCTCCTTTGTACTTTCGAACTCAAACAAAATCAAAGCACCTCCCATCGAGGAAAGAGAGAGGTTCCCCTTTAACCTCCAATGGTACCTAGCCCACTCCTTCAAAGGAGATAGCAATGGGGCATCATCTGAGAAATCTCCCCACTGTCCCACCAGGCAACGGTTGAGAATATGCATCTTGTTGAAAGCATCAACACCCCCAAACTGCAGCCATACTGACTCACTCTCACTTTTCCAGTCCTTCGACACATTATCAACCTTCAAAGGCAAATCCTTCTGAACAGGGTCGTGCTGTGGTTTAGGACCATCTTCTACCTTGACTGGGAGCTTCACTCCACAGGCTCTCAACTTTTAAGCTAAAATATTCCACCCCCCAGCAGCCCCTTCCCTTTGGGGAAGATTAAAACGAAGCGATTTGCTTCCACTAAGACTACAGAACAAAAGAGGTACCTGCCCGCCTCATTGCTACATAGCTGAAGCTTATAACTTCTCCCTCCCTCCAGCCAAGAGTTGTTGAAAACCTTCAAACCCTCCTTTTGGCAGCAGGTCTCCACCCCTTCCAGCAGCAGGGAAAGACCCCTCTCTCCAAATCTGATCCAAGAAGAGAAGCTTCTTCCCCTCTCAGTGATGACCCTAGAGAGCTTCCCATTAAGAGACTCCACCGAAATCTCAAAGGATTTAGAATCAACCCCAAACCAGACACTACCTCCACTCTTCATCCTTCCCTCAAGTTTCTTAGCCCTTGAAAAGAATGTCCAATATAGTTGCATATTGAGTGCCTTGCTATACTTGCTATACTTATCTATCAAAAAAAAAAAAAAAAAATTGAGTGCCTTGCTTGGTCTCATGAATTTTGGTTTTTATTTCATATACTTCTGCATAATTTCCCAAGTAAGAGTATGTTTCACTGATCGCATCCTATAAATCCTTTGTTTTTGAAAGAAATAGATATGTCTGACCGATCTCTAGCTCCCATTGAATTAACCATGACATAATCATGGAATTCTCTGAATTCCATGTAGAAAATGCTGGATCATCCTTGTTTGGTGCTTTGATTGCACCAATCAAGTCGCCAAATCTCCCATGGTCTTTGATGAACACTTTCACTGGCTGAGAACAATGAAGGAAATTTTGTCCACTCAGCTTATGGGTGGTGGTTTGAATTGTTGGATTACCAGTTCCATGGGTGGGTACTCTGAAGCTTCATCTGTTGAAGAGGTGCTTTTTCTTTGATCATTCCAACCATTTGATCCCCTCCCTCTTTTCTTGGCTAAACTCTTGACAAACCAAACAGAGAAGAACTTCCTTCTCTGATTCCAGCAGTAAAAGGCAAGAAGAAAAACAGATATATATATATTTTTAAATTTTAATTCTTTTTATTTAAGCAGGCTCCAGTAGGGAAACAGGGAACCTGTCTCTGATACCATGAACGCAGGTTTGAGAAAATCTTTCGTCCTCTCATTCATTAATGAATAATTGGGTATTATAGAGATATTTAAGGAGTACATGAAATATACATGAAAGGAAACAATTAAAGAGAAAATCTAGACGTAAAAAATAAGAACTTAATAAAATTTGATGAAATGCAACAATATGCCCCATGTACTGTTAATTGGGATGGTTAAACAAATGAAAGTTATAGTGAGGATAAGATTGTTTGGAGTGAATCAGACCTCTAGCACAGGAAATAATATTGCCTTGCCTGATTTGCATCCATATCATTAATATAAATGGTGTTCCATTTCTGCTCGCATCCAGAGATGTTAATGGTATCATGGTTTGCCCCCATACTTTTAATAGGGGATTGTGTCTGTTTAAGATAGAGAAGTGATTTGTCATTTAGTGCTGGGAAGGATGTATTAGAGTCAAAGAGGAGCCTTCATATTCCTACAGTTCTTAGTTGTGATTAGACGACTCTGGGTGGAAGAAAGGAAACATTTAGAGCCACTTTTGATAGGACTTCAGCCTTAAGTTTAAAATTGGCTGCTGGAATCATATACATTAGAATGGGGCATGCTAAGATACCATATGTACTTCTGTCTCATGGGATTATGATTGAGATGTCCAAAATGTACAACAATATAGAAAGTTGAATTTGATGAAAATTTCAGAGACTCAATGTTGTTTTGAGTCATTTCAAATTCTACCCTTGATAAGTAATTTGAAATACCCTGTTAAGAATGTTTCTGTTACAGTGAAATGCCATCCTCCTTCCTGTGGCACTACTAATGTTGTTTGGACTTCTATGCAGGACCCTCTGAGAGGTGGTAAAGATGAGCTGATTGACTATGTGGTTGCTTTCATACACTCAGGAGATGCAGAAGCTCTTGCTAAGGATTCCATCGCACCTCCCAGAAAACGACTTGTTCCTGAGTTGCTTCTAAAATTGGCTGGCAAGATTAGCCCCTTTTAAGCCTTTCATTTCTCAAGGTTGATTGCCACTTTCCAGCCTTTTCAAGGCTGTTATCATAATTCATCGGGTTTGTAATCATATCCCCTTACATGATGATACTCAATTCTGTGGGGAATCTTAAAGAACTAGGATTGTATCTGGTTATTTTGTTGCTGCTCCCTGGGAGAATGAATGCCTAACTGTATGACAGGGATCATAAATGTTGTTAAAAAATTATTTTTCTCAGCAATGAAGAGACTTGGTGAGGTCATTATAAAATCTCATCAGTGTTCAGCACTTTGTGGTGAACCCATTCTACCTTTTTATCAAGACCTGGTTATGAAAGAAACAGTAGCCATTTCCACTCTATTTTTACAGTACAGGTTTCCGCTTTGCATCCTGACATGTTTTTATGGGAATCAAAATTAGGCATATTGTTGGATGTGTTGAAAGTCAAATCATCTTGAATTGGAATAAAAACTTGTTATATAACTCAAAACACCTTCTTTCAATATAAATATTTGTGCATTTGTTCTGATTGGGCCCGTTACCTCCTGGGACTATAAAATGTGTCTACACCTAATTCCTGAACTTCTTTCCCCTATCAGTAATCTGGGACATCAAATTTGTCCTTTCATATGGGTGTGACCTCCTTTGTCTGGCCAAACTCGACTCCCTTGAGCGCGCAAATAGGATGTGTGTATTGCTAAGTTTGTTGATTTGCCGACAAGTGAAAACCGAATAGGATAAAATTGCTGCCACTTTCCATCCAGGAGTGGATTAGGAGCATATCATCGTAAATTTGCTCCTAGCTTACCCTAGTCATTGGTGGTCAGGAAACACATTGGCCCTTCTGTAATTCATCAAGATTGTGAGATTGTATGCAGTCCCAATATCCATTACGTCAAACACAGATCTTAGCAATGGATTGCGAACGGATCCTATGGTAATTAGTACAAAAGGGACGAAAGGAGGGATCTTTTACAATTCCTTCATATCCATAGCTTCAAGCCTTCAACATATATTAGTGGTAGCTAGTCTTTTGCAATGAGCATTGATATCTATGAGTGCGCAGGTAAGTGTCTTTTTCCTTTTTAAATCCTAGCAAACTTCCAACCCAATTGCCTATTAAAAAAAAACCTTAAACAAATAAATAAATAAATACATGTGTCAGAAAATGATCGAGAGAAGTAGGCTTGCGAGGAAATTTAATTGACCATCTCAAAGACTAAGAAAAGAGTACAAGGTTAGGTGTCTTGATGCTACTGATCCAAATATTTATCAAGTGGAGGCAAATGATGAATGAGTAGTAGTTCCAAAACAAAATGTCTCCTCCTACTCATATTCTAATGACCTCCGATGGCACACCTAATTGACACAACTGCAGAAGAAGAATGTAGAAGCATTGGTGATGGTGCAGAGGATAAGGTTCCCAGCTACCAAAGAAAGGCGACGAAGAGGACCAAAATCCAAAAGGTCCTCTCAACCTCATCATGAGTGGAAGTGATGGTGATGGTGATATAAAATTAATGGAAAAGATGTTGCTGAAAATCCTCTTCATCTGCCCTTGTGCCCCTCTATTGCCACCTCCTCTGTCTCTCATTTTAAGGGTGGCCGTGGCAGCCTCAAATGTACTCCAGTTATTATTCCACTTGTAATATTTGGACCCATGAGCAACTCCCTGGGCTCCACATAACCCAGGAACCGCGTACCCAAATGCGCCTACTTGCTACCTGGTGTTGAGTGTTGAGTGTTTGACCACATGCCGAGACAAAAGTATGCCCTAGAAGGCAAAAGCAATGGCAATTCCAGTGCGTATCTTCCCAAAAAAATATCATCTCGAGTTTTTATTTTTGTTAGAGTGGTTAGGTCTTAATCACCCCTACGTCCGCATGACATCATGGCTCCGTGGCTAGGTTGGTGAAGTCAATTTAAATCAAAGTTGAGAGAGGAAAAGAATGAGTAATATAGTAGTATGCAAAAGGGCTTTCAACTTTTCCCATTGATTAAAAATAGAATGAGAAAGCAGTGGTGGCACCCTGTGATTGGACGAATTGAATGAAGAGATCAAGTGTTTGTGTTTTTAAGTACAAGTGTGGAAGAGTAGAAGAGTGAGTGAGTGTGTACTGTGCACTACTCATTGAAGTATTGATTCAGTTGATGCATCATGAAGTGGCAGATAAGTATGTTTGGTAGCTTTGTTCTGTGGAGTGGAGGGAGAGAGAGAGAAAGAGAAAGGGCCCCAAAATCCACTAAAATCGCCAATGAAATAGACTCGCGTGGGCCGACCAACCTATGAATCCGGCAACCGCCCCACATCACGAAGCCATGCTGGCAACTAGCATGCTTCTTTGCCACATTGCCCCCATTAGATTAAAGCCCAAAAGGTGCCTCCCCTATAACGTATTTCCTACCCTCCTCCATCTTCCTTTCTCCCCAAAAGGAACCAATCCCACCACCCACTCAAATACATAAACAATTCTTTCTTTTTCTTCTTCCCCCTATCCGTTCCCTCTTCCACTACTTTCTAGACGTTCAAATCTGCGTCACCTTTTCTGCAGGCAATGATTGTATTGTGGTGGGACTGGGGACTGGGGACTGGGGACATTCTCCTTTTCGCATTCCCAATTTTGTATTACATATGCACTTTTGCACAGAAACCAATCTTTGGAGAACAATTAACAAACATGCTTAATGGCTGGCTAACAATATAATGGATGTACAAAACACATACTCAACTAAACCATATATCTTCTCTCCACATTTGTCATAGAATCCAACCAAATCTTTAGCACACTATGCTCAATAATATAAATAAATAAATAAATAATAAGACTAGTTATCATATATTATGTTCAAAGATATAAGTGGTGAGATATATTTATCTAATTTTTATTTTATATCTCAATAGGTTGTATTAATTTTTAGTTAAAATATGGGGTATATTTATTCCATAAATCATAAATTTATTATTTTTGTAATTTTTTTATTATTTTAAATATATAAAAATTGTTTTTATATATGAAATGACATAATATGAAAATTTTTAGTTATAATTTTAAATATTTTAATCATGAATATCATTGATAAATAAGTAAAAAATTATTTACTAAATTTTAAATTGTGTAATAATTTCTAAATGATGCTAAATATAAGAGAGGTTTCATTATTTTAATAACAAAATAATTTTTATCTTAAACAAATATTAAACATTAAAATATAATAAGTTTCTCACTCTATTTTTTATTTTTATTTTTCTTCAAATCAAATAAAAGCATAATATCATATTTTATTAGTTATAACATTCAACTAAAAAATAATATCTTGCCAATCCTATTCACTCAAATATGATATCTTAAAATATATAAAAATATATAAATTCTATTATATTAATCAACAATTTATAACTCAGAGAATTTAATTTTTATCCTTACATTTAGCAGGTATTTGACAAACTAAGTTATTTAATAACTTAATATAAGTTATTAAATAAATTAAATATGTTTTATAAACTGACTTAATAATATGATTTAAAATAAAAAATAATTTTAAATAATAAGAAAAAATAATTAATTTATTTAAAAGTTCATATTTTTATTTTACTTTCATTTGTCATAATTATTTTCATAATCTCTTTTACTATTTCATAATCTCTATTGTTACTCAATATTTTTTATTTATTTATAAGGATAAATATTTTAATTTGATGATTTAAAATATATTTTAAATTAATTTTATCGAATAACCTTAATAATTAAAAATAATAAAATTTAAATTAATAACTTAAATATAATTTTACTTGAAATCAACTTAAATCATTAAATAATAAATATAAATATATAAACTTTTGGAAGACCAAAGCATAATATTTTCAAATACATATTCAGATTCTGGTTTGAAGTAGTAGTATTAGTCTTATACCAGCAGGACGCGGTTCTGCGTCGAAGGAAGACGCGCCATGTGGGGTCCATCGCAGCCGAGTAAAACGACATCGCTTTGAAGTTGGATTTGTTGACTTCCGTTACATTACATCGATTATGATGATGCGGTGCTGAAGTGTGGTGTGGTGTGGGTGACTTTGACCTTTTTTTTTTATATTTTAATTTTATTGTTCTTCCTTGGAAATAAAATAAAAAAGGTCTGCAAATTGTGACAAGTGTTAGTTGTAAGGAAGTGGCATTTGTCATAGTTTGGTATGAAATGGAGATTTGGGTTAATGTGGATTGAGAATGATGGCACGTCCCTACACTCGCTCTACGTAGTAGACAGCCACTAAGACATGCGGGAGCATTTCGCTTCCTCACGTTTCTTCCACTACCATGAATGTGAGGGCTAATTTATAAAATAAGCTATTTTCAAATTTTAATCATTTTGTTTGTCAAACAAAAATTTAAATCCGGTACAAATTATATACTATTTTTACGAAGGTATATAAATAAACATTAAATAAAAGAAATAAAAAAACAAACAAAACTAAATAAAAGAATCTTGTGTTAACTTGACACTATTAATATAGGTATTAAGAATGTTTACTCTATCCACTTATTTGAGGGATTTTAACAAGAGGACAAGATGTGAAAGAAAAGAAGAGAAGGGTACTTTTGGAATCAATAATCCAAGAAGTTGAATGAGACGAAAAATTTATCTTGTGCAGTATTTGTCGGATTGCTCTATGTGGTATATATATTTTAATTGGAGAGATGATTGATATTAGTCATCGAGATAAATTTTCCATGATGAGTGCACACCACACATTGAATAAGATTTTTAATAAATTATGATATAAAGTTATCCTATAGTAAAATTAATTCTACGATGATTTGTTTGCTATAAAAAAAAATACTTCAATAATGTTTGTTTTTTTTATTTAATTCTAAATAGAACTTAAAACTATATATTATTTAATAGTGTTAAGTATTAAGTTGTTTATTTTTTAATATTTTATTTCTATTAAATATTAAAAAATAAAGAAAAATAAATATATTATTTTTAGTATTAAGAAAAAGTTAAATATTTTGATTTTTTCTATTCAATAAAATAAATTAAAAATAAAAAAAAAGTTAATAATTTTTTTTAAAAAAATAAACCATTTGGAACCTTAGCAAAAAGTAAAAAGAAAAAAAAAACAAATCCCACCTTACCCTTTGGATCTTTCATATTCCATTTCTTATTATTCTTTTATGCCCTGAATACTTATATATTATTTGCATCATATATTGGCAATTTATAAATTGCTTTGGCATAATTAAAACTAAAATAGTGAAATGGAATAAAAGAATAATTAAAACAATATTATTTCTTTTTCTAAAGTCAACAATTTGACATTTTTCTTTGTCTAATTATGAGTACTCTCAACTAACTCTCGCAAATCTTAATTGATTTATCATCTTTGTTGTGATAGAAGAAGATTTGAAAGAGAGAAAAAGAAAATTATATTCGATAAAATTAGTCTTTTATTTTGTGGGTTGTTTTGAATGAGTGATGCGGAATCACCCATTTCCCTTGTTGTGTTCATAGAAAAAAGGTTAAGTAAAGAAAAGGAGAGACATGATTTAAGTGTATGATAAAATGATGATTTGATTGAAGAGCCAACATTTGAATGATGATGTTTGTCATATGTACATGTAAATGGATCCAAATGATTAGATTACAACGTGATTGAAACAATCAATCTTATTCTAACCAACCATCAGAATGACGACTTCATCACATAAAATTTTTAAAAAAGTTATTTATCTCAAAATATATATATATTCGTAAAATTATTCAACCCAAGAGTCAAGGCTCTTAATTATTATTTGTCAAATGTTAATTTATTTTCAAATATGCATTCGAATAATGCTTCTCTTCGAAGGAGTAGATTTGGGGTCGGAGAAATATTATAAAAGGTTACGTCATGGATGATGGAGAGGCAGCACATAGAAATGATTGTCTTTAAAATAGACTACTTTAAGCAAAGACAAAACTACGGAAAAGCAGAAGGAAAAAAGAGTGTGAATGGGTGGAAAGATTGAGAGGAGTCGTCCAAAATGGGCGGAAAATTAAGTTGGCACGGCAGGGAGAGGAGACGAAGGAAAAGTAGGGTTGCAGCTGCAGCATCTTTGGATGTATTGAGAATATAGGGGTGGGGGTAAAGCACTAAAATTGTAGTTAATTCATATTCCGAACGCGTTTTCATGGTCATCAAAAGTAGCAGGGTCTAAGTTTTGGCTGACTTACTCACCCATCAAACTCGAGTGAATGTGAAATGTCTCCCACCACTATTCCTCCTCTTTATTATTTTCTCAATTCT
The DNA here is from genome assembly GCA_022058775.1 of Vitis hybrid cultivar. Lineage (NCBI taxonomy): Eukaryota > Viridiplantae > Streptophyta > Magnoliopsida > Vitales > Vitaceae > Vitis > Vitis hybrid cultivar. Next base: position 169,230 of record JAJJMF010000231.1, read on the forward strand.
CGTACCATGCTTCCTATCTTTTTCAACCCTTCAATTTTCTTTCCTTTTTTATTTTTATTTTTATTTTTTTACACTTATTAAAGACCTGTCGTGTTTTTTGGTTACAACTTACAGCATACAAGTGAATATATACCTCCAAAAGCACTCAATTTTGTTATTTGATTTTTTTTTTTTATTATTAAAAGAGCTAATAACGTGTTTGGATACAAGAAATAAAATAAAACAATGCCTTATTTCCGAAGGTAGGAAAAGGAGTAATATACTTTTTTTTTTAAATTATTATAATGAGAAATTAAAAACCAAAATTCCTTACAAGCTTATAAAGGTGCAGGCTGCTAGACGACATGTATAAATTTAATAGTAAAATGAAATTTAGTAGTACAACATATCAAGTCAACTCGATTGAATACCTCATCTTCATGGGTGGAAAGTTGCGGTCTATCATTTAAAAAAGAATTAATCGGTTAAAATGGATGAAATCATCCCCATATGTGAATTTTATGCCTCACATATTTTTGTGTGAAGAGTAACCCATTTTTAATGTAAATGTCTTTGATTATTTCAAATATTTATATATATGTTTTAAAAGAAAAGATTATTTTAATAAGAAAAAAATGAGGGTATTTTTATTAAATTGAGACTAAAAAAGGATAAAAGTTTATATTTCTAAAATTAGGTTTTTAATAACCCTACTAAAAAAATATGATGTGAAGCCCACTATGTTATGTAAAGTTGGATACTTTGATTTATGCCTTTGCATAATTATGCACATTTTTTATCAATTAAATGAATGATTTTAAATTTTTTTATTCTCATAATAATATCCAAATATCACATGATATAATTTTAAAATGTAATAGATTAAAGGGTTACTTGATTAAAAGGGTTATTGAAAACTCAAATTTGGAAATCCAACTCTTCATCATTTTTTGGTCCCATTTTGACAAAAATGTTCTTATTGTTTTCTTGTAAAAATAACCCATTCTTTTAAAACATATTATAAATACTTAAAATAATGAAGTGCATTTATATAAAAAATGAGTTACTTTTCAAACAAAAACATGAGGGGGATAGATTCAAAAGTATGGGGACCATTTCATCCCTTTTAACCAATTAATTCTCGATTTAAAACATAATTATATGGCAATAGTAATCATTCATCCCAAGTTCAAATTAACAATAAAAATAACACTTACAAAATTGTAAGGCAGCTCGCACCAGCTCAAATTAAACACAATATAGAATCTTTATTATAATTCCAAGTTTATTAATGACAAAAAATTCCTACTTTTAAGGTTGCTTCAAACAAAACTAACAAGGAAAATAAAAAAAGAATATAAAAGCAATGAGAATGGTTTCTATTGACTTCCAATACTTTCAAACATGGATCCTCTATTTAAACTTTATAGATAAACATAGGAGTTATATTATATAAATGCTTATACGAACACTTTGGTAGGAAATGAAAAGGTTGAAACTAACAAGGTGACAATTATTATTCATATTCTCTTTAAATATATATAATTATAATGATTCGCTTCCGACTAAGTAGATATTATTCCTTTTGAGTTTAAAGGGTTATTACGACTTTAGAACATATCTAAACAGTTAAAAGGAACCCTTTAGTGTCAAAAACTTTTTTTTCCCATTCCAATGTGGTATGTTACAATCACCCCCCTAAGGACATTATGTACCATGGAATTATGAGAACATAAATATTGACGCCGCTTGTAGAGCCGAACAAACAAAACCCTTATATGAGGTGTATTTTCCTTTTCCTTAGTTTGATCACTCCCTTTTCTAGTGTCTCAAAAGGCCACAAAGGAATCACCTACTCTTAAGCTTTCTTGCTCATTCTCTCTTTTGAACTCTCCTTATTTGGTGGTGTCGTTCTTCTTCTTAGTAGAGGAGCCTAAAGAACCATTGGCTCTCATATGAAAACCTTTATGATCTTTGAGAATACTCTTAGTCATTCTTAAGGAATTTGATACGATCTTTAAGATCACGTGAACCTAGGCATTATAATAGTCTTAAGGATAACCTATCTAGCAACTTACTCTTATCACCAAATATTCCTTGTAGACTAAAGAGAATATCATAGGCCATGACAAAAAACATGAGTTACTATTGCAACACATTATCCAAAGACCTAAGTATGAAATGTTTGATCTTTTAATTTGTTTAAAGCCACATTTGATATATCTCTCTTTCTTCTTACTAGGATTGTTAAAAAAGGAATAACTAGCTCTAAGTATTACTTATATTACCTTCTCTGTTGCTAGTTACCATATCAAAATTACTTTTCAATCCATATAAATTGAGCTTGGTCCATTAATTATTTGAGAGTCATAATAATGAAATGACATGATATCTATAACAAAGAATAAAACTATACATTAAACAATGAACATTCAAGGGAAACAATAGTTTAGCAAGTGTAGAGCTCTTAGAACTATATATCATTTGCTAAATATCCTAGTATCATAAATATCAAGCTTAAATTAGGTAGGTCATGATCTTATTACTAGGTAAAGATCTTCTGAAATTGATCTCTTGATCTTAAACTAGGAAAATTCTTAAGACAAGATCAATATACCTTTTAATTTAGCCTTTTGTCTATAAAAGTTCCTACATTAAGTATGATACTTTCATATTCTAAGTTAAGTGTATAACAAAGATCTTTGACATCAATGTTATCAAGTAAATGACCTTACTATTGGAGTGGTTGATACTACTATTAATATATTTAGTACTATCCTTTAGAAAAATCACATTCCTTCATTCTTTGGCCCAAGGCACCATTCGAGTGGTGATAGCCAAAATTAAGATCAACCTTAAGATAATAGTAAAAGTCTGTATCCCTTGATTACTTGGACTAGTCCACCATTAGGGTGGTGATGATCCAAATCAAGATAGACTTGATCTTGGAGGCTATGAACTTGCCTATGACCCTCTCCCACTCATTTTTTTGAGTTTGTTAAGAGCTGTAAAATTTTATGAGAATTCAAAAATATTTAATGAATAAATTATTTATTTCCTAATTGGAAACATAGTGTAATGTAAACTAAGATTTTAAATTTTTTATGAGAGTATTTTATCTAAAAATTAATTTTGATAAGAAAATGTACTCTCAAATTTTAAAATCAATTTTTTAAAATTTTCTTTCTTTACATCCAATTTTAATAGATATTTTATCTTGGATATACTTTCAAAGAAATTTATTTCCATTAAATTGCTAAGCTTCCTTAAACCTTTTTAGTAATGTCCTTTAATGATAAATTATCTCATATGAAAATATCCAAAATATTTATTTTCTAAATTGGAAACTCTAGCATAATAAGAAAACTTTTAATTTATATATATTTTTTAAAAAAAATTGAGAACACCTTATTTAATAAGGAGATGTTAAATTCTACAAGGATTCTCAAAAAATAAATTTAAGGAAAATATTTTAAAATACTTGAAAATAATTTCAAAAGGGAACCTTAGCTCGTCAATTTAAAATTATTTTTTCATAAAACTTACATTTTTTTATTTTTAAACTTTTTCAATTTAATAAATATTTTAAATTTGGAATTTTATTTTCATAATAATTTATTCCATTAAAAATACCAATACCATTACTTTTAGTAATATCCTTAATGATAAATTATCCTCTTGAAAATTTTCAAAAAATTATTTATTATTCCAATTCAAGATTAGTGTAATAAGAAAAATTCTAAATATTTGAAAAATAAAAATCAAGAGAGCACTTTATCCATTAAAGAAAACTTTTACTCTTTAATGATTCTCATAAGATAAGTTTAAGAAAAATATTTTAAAATCCTTGATTTGAATTTTATTCTTAAAATTTTTATTTCCTTAATCTACATTATTCCAAAATTTAGTAAATAATATCTTTAGGAATCCAATTTTCAAGAAAATTTATTTACATTAAATTACTAAATATTCCATATTATTCACATGCATCCATATTTATATCCATATATAATCATACAAATATAAGAAAACATAATAAATATGGAAATAGACTAAAAATAAGACTCATGGCCAATGGAATCATGTAAACTATATTTTTGGGAAATTCCTCTTTGGAATCAAACACCCAAAACTTGCCTTAAACACTTCCAAACTTCAACCACAAAATTAGAGAAAAATCTCAAAAAAAAAAAAAAAAAACCTACAAAAAAGACTTCTACATGCAAGTTGTAAGCAAGACATGCACAAACTACACACATGCTACTTAAGAGTCTTTTAGATACTTTGAATTTTGATCCCTGCTTTGATTGGGGTCTCAAAATATGATTTGAGCTCAAATACATCTCTAAAAAAAGATTTATATTGAAAAATCTTGTACTTCTAACCATGGAGCTTCCAAATATTCTATGAATATTTATATATTTAATGTTTACATGGGATCAAAACTCATATACTCCCAAAACAGAGCTTACACCAAAATTTCAAGTAACAAAAAATCCAAAATATAATTCCATGCATTCATTCCTTAGGCCATGAGATGAATTCCTAAACCTATAAAACAAAGTTAGCACATCCTAATATTGGATCTAACATACTATGGATATAAGATCTTGCTTTGATACCAGTTATTGGGAAATTCAATATATGTTTGGGCTTTGGGGCACATGCATCTAAAATCCTATGCATAATGTAAGCAATAAAAAACAAAAACTTTGACCCTATAAGGTGTGTTGGATATCATACCTAGGGTTTGATTGTTGCTAATGTTAGGATAGAGCCCATAAAAGTATAACGCAATGTAACAACAAATTATTCTCATTATTTATGATACAATTCCAATTTCCCATTACTCTATCTATTCAAGCATTATCCTTTTTGAGCATTCATAAATTGCATCACTTACATTGCATATGACTTCGGTGCATTAGGAGTTGCATGAAAGATCCAAGTTATGGGAGGCAATCCATTTTAGGGTATAGTGCACCACCTCCTAATTAAAGAGATGACTTGTTAGTTTGTTGGGTATCTAAAAAGAACTAGGGATTATTGCTCTATAGTTGGGTTGGCCAAAAGATATTTATAAGTACAAATGCCAGATTTATGGAAGATGACTATATGATGAGTAATAAGGTTAAAAGTGAGGCTAATTTGAAAACATAAGATGAGACTCCCACAATAACACAAAATACCATGGATCATGTACCAACCATTCTTGTTTCTAGTACACCGATGCCTCATCGTAGTGGGAGGGTTGTTATACAACCAGACCGATTCATATATTTCAGAGAGTCTTTTAAGGCCATTCCAGAGGAACATGAGATTGATCCCATAGATTACGATGAAGAAATGAGCAATGTGGATGTACATATTTGGAAAAAGGTTATGAAGGTAGAGTTAGAATCTATGTATTCTAACTAAGTCTTGGAGCTTGTAGAAGCACTTAAAGGGATAAAACCCATAGGATGCAATTGGGTATACAAGAAGAAAAAAGGAGTAGATAGAAAGGTTGATATTTTTGAGGTTAAGACTTATAGTGAAGGGTTAAAGTAAAAAACCTGGTTTCGACTATGAGGAGACTTTCTTGTCGATAGCCACGTTGAAGTCCTTCAAAACACTTCTATCCATAGAGGCACATCTCAATTATGAGATATGAAAAATGGATGTCAAGGCTGCATTTTTGAATGATAATCTTGATGAGAACATCTATATGGTGCAACCAGACAGTTTCATTGAAAAAAACTAAGAACATTTGATATGCAAGTTGCATAAATCTAGTTTTGGATTAAATCAAGCATCCTACTCATGGAACAAACATTTTGATTTGGTAGTTAAGTCTTTTGACTTTGATCAAAACAATGAACCTTGTGTGTACAAAAAGGAGTAAGGAAGCACAATGGTCTTTATTGTCTTGTACATTGATGACATTCTCCTCATTGGCAATGATGTAGGGCTGTTATTATCAGTCAAGATTCGATTGTCTACCCAGTTCCATATGAAAGACATGAGAGAAGTGTAGTATATTCTCGAGATTAAGATCCTTAGAGATTATAAGAATTGGAAATTGACACTAACTCAAGCTACCTACATAGATAAGTTTTTGGTTAAGTATTTGATGTAAGATTCTAAGAAAGGTTTGTTAACTTTAAGGCACAAAATTCCTCTTTCTTAGGATCAATGTCTTAAGACACCTGAGGAGAAAGAGTGCATGCAAGTAATACCCTTATGCCTTTGCAGTGGGTTGCCTTATGTATATGATGTTATGTACTAGGTCGGATATTTGCTTTACAATGGGTATGGTGAGTAGATATTAGTCAAATCTAAGCCTAGAACCTTGGACAATTGTCAAACATATACTCAAGTATCTTAAGAGAACGAGTGATTAAATGCTTGTGTTCTAGAGTGACAAGTTAGTATGCAAAGGGTACACAGATTCAAACTTCTAGTCTGACAAGGATTCTCATGTTGGGAAAGTATACATCATTTTCTCATTGTTGAATATTTAGTGATGGATTTCACCATTTATGGTGGATAGATTCTAAGCCAACTATTTGTGAGTCCTTATAGGATATTCAACAAGTGAGAAGGTTAAATGATGGGATTATACTTACCTTAACTTCAAATGCAAGGTTAGTTATGCAGAATAGTGGGAGGTAATATCTTCCTCTTTTATATATATATTCCATTACCACTTTTCCAAGTGATGAGAGTCGTTAGATCTTAGGATTGAACCTAGCACTATTTAAACTTTTGGTATCTAGACCTAGGTCATATTAATCTAAATAGGATCCAAAGACTAGTAAAGTCCAGGCTCTTTGATTTTAGAAGATCTTCCAATATATGAATTTATTATAGATGATAAAAATAACCAAGGGGACTAAAGCCATGGAATGTTTGGAGTTAGTGCATACTAACATGTTTGAAACTTTTAGTGTCCATGCATGAAGGGTATGGGTATTTCATCACTTTTAGTGATGATTACTCTAGGTTTGGATATGTACATAGGAAATATGATGCCTTGGATACATTCATTAAATTTAAGGCAAGATCGGATAACCTATTGGTTATCATACCAAGTCACTTTGATTAAATCAAGGTGATATGTCTAGTAAGTTTCATTCTTTCAGTTGGAGCACAAGATTATTTCCTAGTTATGTGCATTAGGGTCTCTATTGTAAAATGGAAAAGTGGAAAGAAGATATCAAACTTGGATGGAGTGAGATCGTGGATAAGTTTCTCATATTTTTCTAGATTTTTTTTAGGAATATGTATTATAGACTGTGTGATACCTCTTCTTCTTAAAAGGTATATCAGTTTATAGGATATTTAAGAGTATTTTTAGGATATAACCTTTATAGTTAGGATCATCAGAGGATATTTGTTGACACAAATGTTAGATTTTTTATGAAGACTACATGATAAGGAATATTTAGATTAATGTGACCTAACTTTAGATACCAAATGTTTAATTAGTGCTAGGTTCAATCTTGAGATCTAACTATTCTCATCACTTAGCAAAGTGATAATGATTACATATAAAAGAAGAAGATATTACCTTCCACTAACTTGCACAACTAACCTTGCAATTAAAGTTAAGGTAAAAATAATCCTATCATTTAACTTTCTCACTTGTTGAATACCTTATAAGGGCATAGATGGTGGATCCAGAATCTATACATGGTGAAATCCATAACTAAATATTCAACAATGAGAAAATGATGTATACTTTTCTTTTTCCTTAGGTAAATTCGACATTCCTTTTATAGTGTCCTAAAAGGTCACAAAGGAATCACCTATCCTTAAGCTTACTCTTTTATTCTGTTCTTGAACTTTCCTTGTTTGATGTTGTTATTCTTTTTCTTGGTAGAAGAACTTGAAGAACCCTTGACTCCCATATGAACACCCCTATGTTCTTTGAGAATCCCCTAAACCATCTTGAAGGAAACTGATAAGGTCTTTAAGATCATATGAACTCTAGTGTTCATAATAGTCTTAAGGGCAACTTATCTAAGTTGACCTACCCTTATCACCAAACAACCCTTGCATATTGGAAAGAGAATATCAAAGTCTTTGGTAATAGATATGTGTTTTCATTGCAACACATTATCCAAAGATCCAAGTATTAGACACTTGGTCTTCTGATTTATTTAATGCCACATTTGATATACCATACTCTTTCCTTTTGTTAGGTTAGTTCATAAGGGATACTTAGCTTTGCCTAAACTAGCTTCTATAAAATTAGTTACTATATCCAAAATAATATTAAGTCTAAATGATTAGTTAGACTTAGTCCAAAGTGAGAAAAAGAGCGATAATGAATAATCAACATGATATATATAGAAAAGGATACAACCATGCATATGACATAATTGAGCAAAAAATCTACTGCTCTCAAACTATATGCCATTTTTTAAGGTATCATAATATCATAAGAATTAAGCCTACGTGGGGCAGGTAATGACCTTATTACTAGTTAGAGACTAGTTTCATCCATGCAGAAAGTTCACATCTCTGAATTCTTAGGGCCTAACCCACCGTGGGGGTGGTGATGAACCCAAATCAAGATGGGATAGACAATGGAGGTTGTGGGCTTGCCTAATTCTCTTTTCCTCTTAATCTTTTAAGAGGGATAAGAGCATTTTAAATCCTTGGTAATTATCTTGATGAATAAGTTATCTACTTTAAGAATTTCCAAAAATATTTATTTCCTAATAGGATTTAATAAGTTATCTTATACAAATCCAATTAATAAATATTTTATCTAGGAAATGTTTCAAAAGAATTTATTTTTGTCAAATTACTTAGCCTTTTGGTAATAATCTTTTAATGATAAATTATCTCTAATAGAAATTTTCAAAATATTTATTTTCCAAATTGGAAACTCTAGTGCAATAAAAAAATGATCAATTTTTGAGATTTTAAAAATCTTGAGAGCACTTCATCCAAGGAAGGAACTTTAGCTTCTCATATTCAAAAATCTACACAACTTTACTTTCTTTATCCTTACATCTTTCCAATCTAATAAATATTTTCATTGAAACTCATAATAATTTATTTCATTAAATATCACAAAAATACATAACATTTTAGTAAATCCTTTCTACAATCCATTTTGGAAAGTATTTTCAAAATATTTTATATCTCCATTAAATACTAAAAGTTTCCCAAAATATTTTGACAACCCTTCTTATTATAAATTTTATATCATGAGATTTTTCAAATCCATTATTTATCTTTAAAATTAGGACTCGTGTGTTAAAAGAATTATTCTCTTATTCCTTATCCTTGAACTAGAGTTATCTAATGCGTTGTGCCAGGTTGGCACGACACATAAAAAATTCGTGTTAGGTTGGGCCAGCCCATGCAAACCAAATAAGTCGGCTCGACATGACCCATAAGTCGGCAGGCCAATCATGTCATGTCATGCCATGCCAACCGTGTTGTGCCGGTGGCCCATAGTCTATTAGTCACTCACTTTGTTAAAATTTTTAATTTGATTTTTTAAATTCTTTTTGTCTTAATTTTTTTCATTATTAAATAAAATTTATTTTTGCTACTTTAAACAACTCAAATAATTATATATTTTTTATTTTTTATACACCTCTAATAATTATACTTTTTATTTTTTATATTTATATTTATCGAGTTTGTAATTGTAAAATTTATAGAAATATTAATTTTTTGTTTTTTAAAATAAAAAAAATTATATTTGAATTTGTTTTTTTTATCAAGATAACAATAAATTTAAAATAATGGAATATAAAAGAAAATGAAATATATAAAAATAATTATTTTATTCAATATTTCAACAAATTACATGAAAAAATAGGAAGAAAAAAAAGGTGAGATTGCATCACTATAGTTTGAGTACATCCTAACTGGGTTGGCACCCACCCAACTATCAATCATATGCATTACTCAACTTTTAAAAATTAGCTACATTTAATAGATTTCAAGACTTCTAGCATCTCTGCTACAAGAGTTTTCTTCCTGTCAACTATTATATTTGTAGTTATAGAAAAAACAAATTTTGATGATACAGTAGACACTAGTGGGGTTAGTAGATCACGTGCCATTTTAGATAGCACAGGAAAAGTGGATTCATAAGATTTCCACCAGTTTATAAAATCAAATTTTTTTACTTCATTAGGGGATAGGTATGAACAATAATCAATATCTAAATATTTTGAAAGATCACCTACTTGAAGGACCAACTTGTCACTTTCCCTTAGCTAATTGTATAAAGAATCAATCATTTCCAAATGCACATGCAATTATAGTACTTGAAGGGACACTACCATATTTATTCTCATAATATTTATGTAAGTTGTTTAATTATACAAATCTCTAAGGTGACTTGGAATTGTTGACAGTATATAAAAGGGGATTGTTGATGAAATGTATAAATCTAGGATCTTCTCCAAATGTCAAGGGAAGCCCCATACTAGCTACCATTCCAACTAATCTTTCTCTCAAGAATTGTTGATTGTATATATAGGGGGACATTGAAGGTGTACTAGATCCTAATTTAGTTTGACTTATTTGGGATTTCCTAGAGTCTAATGCACCATGTTTTTTGGTACATTGTTTAACATGTTTTCTAAGGAGACCTGGGGCATCACTAGTTTTGCAACTATATGTTTTTTTTTTTTAAATATTTACATTATGCTAGATTTTCTACCTCTCATGTTGTATTTTGTCTATTTATTATAGGGTAGTGATTCCATACTATAGATGTGGGGCTACTAACCCTAGGTCATTTGCCTATGGGATTAGGTTGGGAAAGGTTAGAAGGAGGGACACTAGAGGGGGTAGGGGTCTCTTCATCTTCAAAAGGATTAAACTCATTACATTCATTAATACCAAAGTCAAAGGGTTTCAACATCTAGGTGACGAAGATCCATTTTTAATTTGAGAGAAAAAAAAAAGGTAAAAGAAAGAGAGCAGTTAAATGAAAATATAGAATTAAAATAAATAAATGAAATAACTAAATATAAATACCTCAACCTTGTGATGATGACCACTTGTATAGTTAGTAGATATTTTTAGTACAAAAGAACTTGTAACTTATGAACACTTGTGGAGAGTAGATAATTTGAAGCCTTGAATTGGAGCACTTGTAAAGAATTTAAATTTAAAGAATTGTAGAAAGAGAGATTAGAGAGAATTGTAAACAATATAAAAACAGAGAAAAGAGAATTGTGTGAGAAAGAATCAAAATAAGGGGTATTTATAGAGAATTATTGGTGAGTCATTTACTTATTTACCCTTAAAACTAAACGTTATATAGTTGTTGAGAGTGGTATTATAGATATTTGACCTAAAAATATTAATTGTGAGTGATTTACTTATTTATCCTTCAAACTAGTTGTTATATAGTTGTTGGGAGGGGTAATATAGACATTTGACATGAAAAAAGCTATTGATTTACTTTTTTACCCCTCAAACTAGTTGTTATATAGTTGTTTAGAGGGGTATTATAGATATTTGACATGTAATAGAAAGAAAAAAAAGAAAGTAAAAAGTGATATTTGATAGGGCTAAGTGAGCCAACACAATAGACATACATGATGGCACGACGGACTATCTCCTTAGGCCCAACACAACCCACTCTTTTGGGTCATGCCGGCCCAACCTGTTACAGTAATCAGGTCGTGTTGGCTCGACTTGACCTTTTGGCATGCTAGGTCATGGGCCAAAATGGGCGACTCGACCCATTGGACAACTCTACCTTGAACAATCCATATCCAAAACAGATTAGTTTCCTCATTCTCTCAAAGGAAAGAACTTGAACTAATATATATGTGTAGTTTTCCTTCTCTCGAGAGGGAGATCTTGGAGAACCATCTATTCATAACCAAGTGGATGGTTCCAAAAGAAATAGCATTCTCATTATTAGCAACAACTAGTTTAAATAAATAATATTGGAAAAATCTTCTCATGAAAATTTATTAAGAATACCAAAATACTTTTCTTTAGGTTTTAACTCTTATTTTTGTAACCTACCTAATTATAATTTATCTATCATGAATTTTCAAAATTAAACTATTATTTATACTTGAAATCTTGTGCAAAAAGGAAAAATATTATTTTATAATGATTTGGAAAAAATAAAAGCTTTTTCTTGAAAGGAAAAAAAATTATTCTTAGAGATCTCAAAGATTTGAGAAGATTTTATAAAAATAAAATCTCTAAGAATTAATTTTTAGGAAGAAGAGCTCTTAATCCTTTTCCAACTTATCTCTTACCTAAAATAAAATTTTCTAACCATGCATAAGTTTTCCAATTTTGAAAAATTCATGAAAACTTATTTCCAATTAAGAATACAAAAATATTATGTTTCAGGAAACAAATGCAATTAATTAAAAACATAAAGAATAAATAAGGAAATAATTAAAAAAATATTTCTCATGACCTTTAGGGATCTTGTTGCGTATTTGGTCAATAAAATTTAGATGAAATTTAAATGACCAAAATACCCCTACAACAAAAAATTAGGGTTAGTAAAAATAGAAAAACTCTAAAAGGCCTAACTGCCATTAAAAAAAAAGAAAAGAGCTAAAAAAGAAGCCCAAAAGCAAGCCTAAAAAACCAAAAACAATTTGGCCCGAACTTAATCCTAGAATAACATGTTTTTTATGCAACCTAGTTTCAATTGTCCATATCTCCCTCGTTTTAACTTTGAATGGCAAACCATTTGAAGTGTTTTAATTTCTAACTTCCTAAGCTTCAAAACCATATATGGTTTGCCCCAAGAAACTCATGGGAGTAAGTCTTGACTTTGAGTCAAAGTTGACATCATTATGCTACCATCCTCTTTGTGTAGCCTTGTTTCGATCAAACACATCTCTCTCGTTTCAACTTCGAATTACGAACCCTTTGAATCATTAGATTATTGACTTCCTAAGATTCAAAACCATATATGGATTGCTCTCTAAAATTCATGAAAGGTAGTCTTGATTTTGAGTCAAATTTGACATCACCGTGTTACCATGGATGTCAAAACTAGAACTTTTAAGAATTTTTTTTCCTTTTTTTAAATCCATGGATGGATAAAAAAAAAATTGAAAATTTTATAATAATAAAAATTCCTATGCTCCTACAATGAAGCTTACAACCCATTTATTGAAAAAAAAAATTATAATCAAATTAAAATCCTATACCCCTTACGGGGTGTACAACCCAATTTAGAGAAAGAGAAAACAAGATATCAATAACAATAGATTCATGAACTTGGATAGATAGGCCCTCGCACGAGCCTTATTTTTTTAGTAATGTCAAGCTTTGGCTCCCTAAAGACAAAAGAAATGGATAAAAAAAAAGGGGAAGGGGGGAGGGGGGACTTTTGCAATGGGCTATGCCACCCAAACCAACTGAGGGAAGTCGTATATGTCCCATTGCAAGCACCTACAATGTCATGATCACATTGGTTTGCCTTTTTTTCTTTGGCAGTTCAACAGACGATCGTCCCTCCAACAAGAAAAGGTATAAATATGGAAACTTCTCTGCCATTTGGGTTGGAGAATTTATGGAGGAAATCGGGTTTTAAATTTCCAAAAACCACACGATTATATAGCCAAAGGGAATATGTCGCACTTAAAATCATCCCAAGCACTGCTAATGTGGCTACTAAGCTATTTCTTTGGAAAACTCCTACTAAGATGGGAAATTCCCCGATAAAGCTGTTAGTACCAAGTGAACTCATATTGGCCAAAGTAGAAGAGAAGGAAATGGTAGGGAGATTCAGCATGGTGCTCATTGAACCTCCGTAATGTCTAGCAAGTCGAGTCTTATGTTGGTCACATAGAACACCAACACATAGAAAAAGGGCTGAAGGAACCGATCCATGACTTGACATCGGTAGAATGCTACCTCAAATTCCCTGTATGTTCAATAAAGCCAAAGATTCCCCCTATTGATCAGAGTATGCTAATTACCCCCCGAACCATACAAGATAGTTACCACCTATCATATAGCTGGCTTTCTAACTTCACTTCTTTTTTTGGTCATTCCGCTCTGTCGATCAATGGTAGTATAAGATATCTGTAACCCCCCGAAATTATTTACATAATGGTTCCTGCTTCCTACCCATAGTTAGCATGTATCTCCCTGGGTCATACTTAAGTCTCACATTGTAGACCTCTACCCCAACTTTATCTTTCTTAACAGTGAACCAGAACATAGTGCATAGGTACTCTTTGATGCAGCGGGGACGAGACGACGTGACATACTACGATCACGTGCAGAAGTGTTGCCCTTCGGCTCAGCAATATGAAACCTCTCAACAGCTCCCGTTCCTTTATGAGGTCCTATCGAGATAGGTAAGCCCAAGCCTTCCCCTTAACCGAGCAGCAGTTTCCCATGGCTACCAAATAGGAGTTTAGGCCATAAAAGAAAGAAAGACACCGACCCCCATTTCCCCCACTGGGATTTATCTTTCCTTATCTACATGCGCATTGCGTCAACACTAGAGAAAAAGAGGTCGACTTTACTGAAGAAGAAGGGACGGGCGGGGGTGCTTGTGGGCTCTCACTCCCGTTTCCCGAGAAGGGGTTAGGTTGTGCTTCCCCAGTGTCTGACCAGTGGTGGCAGAAAACGAACTCGGGTGGGCTCTGCGCAGTTCACGTTTTCTTGTGTTGAGAGCTTCTCATTCTCTTATAAAAGCCCACGTCCACACCGGGGACAGGTAAGGGCAAGGCAACGTCCTCGTTGTAGGACCAGAACAAGAAACGGAAGCTAGTCGTTAGAGGGAAGACAAGGCTCATGGAGTACAACTCCACAGAAGAACCTTACTTTGTAGGGGTGCTAGCGCGCTACAACTAGCACTTTGAAGCCAACTGAAAAACTACTGCGCGCTACTAGCGTGCAATGACTTTCAAGCTTGACTAATAGGGCTTTATAGAGAGAGGTGAGTAAGGGGCTCGCTTCACTTTTGTTACAGAACTCGTTGCCTTCCCACCCCTTCTTAACATTCCACTTATGATCCTGGATACAGTGGAGGATTTTTATAAATGCGCCCGAATGTTCCCCCTCCCTCCATAAGAACAATTTTCTCTTTCCCCGTCGATAAAGAAGAGAAGAAAGGATTGATTCTCTTCTCTGATGTAAACGACCCTATCTTGTATCGAAAGGTTTTTCGTGCTATACACCACGTTGAGAAAGACTAACCTCCTATGTAACGTACCATTTTTGTGTTATGACATAAAAAAATACCTTGCAAATAAGAGTTAGCACACCCTTAAACAGATCTAGCATACAAGAACCTACCCTAGGACTCAGATACTAGTTGTTGGGAACCTTGAATTACTTAGTTCCCTTGCCCTAGATCTTATAGGGTACATGCATCAATCCTTAGAGATCTCTAGATCTAACATAGTGAAAATAAATGGCTTTAAAAAACCATAGAATAATACCTATCTAGAGAATAAAACTGATACCTATGATTTAGATGTTCCCAAATTGAAATCCATTTGATGAAGAATGTGCTTGAATGCTCTAAAGGTCTCGTACACCCAAAGTCTTTCACCTAATGACTCGAACCATGTCCATGATAATCCAAAGAGTGGACTTTGGAAAGGAGGAAGCTTTAGCTCCCTCTCTAGAGGCGAAATATGACTAACCAAAGTCATTGAAATCCTAACCCTAAGCCTTAAGGGGTATTTATAGGAACCCTTATTGGGCTTAAGTGACTTGAGCCTACATAGGCTTAGGTCACTTAATATAACCCAAAGTAGGTTTTAATTGATTAATTAACCACATAAGGTCATCTGATTAATCAATTATCTCAATACAGAGACCTTGTTCACTATAACCTATGCAATGTTACATAATTAACAAAATGCCCTCACGGAAAAAAGTAAACCTAGAGCCAATCTAACCTTTATAAATTGTGTCAACATAGTATCTGAGTTCAGAGCGATAACCACTGGGACCAATAAGAGTATTGGCTTTCTCATAATCCAATTATGAAGTTAATTCAACATCCCACTACAAAGAATCAACTGCACTCGAGTACCTTATGTAAATAACAACAAGATAAAGTTTAAGTCCATGAATTACTATCCACTACATGCAAACCCTCTATAAACTGGTGTCCATAATTTAACAAGGTATTATTATCACCTATCAATATTACCTCTATAATCCTTGAGTTACAAATTTCACTTACTATGTGATTAATTGACATGCTCTAGCTCCAAAGAGCATATGTCAAATTCAACTAAAGGAATTACTACGACCATAAATTTCATGATCACATATCCTTTGGATCATCGAAAGGGGGACATTGTCTTAATCCCATTACATATCATGGTGCCTCTATGGAGAATACCTATTGAAACCAGCCTCCATCAATAGTGATCTAATTCATAGGGATATATGGCCACTTTAGGGTTTCACCCATATGTTAAAGCCTCCTATTGATTTTAGTATAAACTCAATATCCTCTCAAGGTTGAGAGTTCATGTAGTATAGTAGTTCGGTAAATCGTGACAATTGATAACTTTACATCATGATTCATTATAGGTCTTGTCTAATGTGTATCATATACACTAGTACACCCATTATGGAAAGCCTATCCCGACGGCCAAGAAAAGCTAGCCATCCCTTCAATTCAAGGGTATTGCACTATAATCTCTTTGAGATTGACCAAATCCATGAACTGAATGTGGACAACTTATCTACATACAAGGAACTCATAACTTGTGTCCTTTGTGCAACTTGTAATGCACCCAAGTCATGTACAATGTAAGAGATATAGGTTGAATGTTCAAATCAATGTCAATGTGTAAAAAAGATAACAATGGGATAGTAAAGTCTGACTTTACTACATCTTGTCTTGCTTTTACATCTTTAATCCCAATAGTAAGTGCAAAAGAGATTCCTATTAGTTGTTACCAATTATTTGTCCAAATGGATTAAGGTAGAATTATATGCCTATGAAGGATTTACCATGAAGAATTTGTGTAGAAAAACATCCTTTGGTGATTCAACGTTCGTTGGTCTTTTCTTATTGATAGCATACTTTAATTAATAGTGAACACATTTTCTACTTAAACCCTTGTTACCCTTAGAGAAACAATTAAATGTTGCTTAACCACTTGAAGTTTAATTATGGAAAAGGAAAGGTAAGCTACTAGTAACTATGATATTTGTGAAGACAACCTATAAAATTAATAGCAAGAAAGCTAATTGATAAATTGATTTTCAAAACAAAGGATGTATTATATATATATATATATGTGTGTGTGTGTGTGTGTTTGTTTGTTAAAGATTACAAATCATCACCATTTCACAATTTTTTTCCATGTGTCTAACTTAGATTCAAAACTTTCCCTCTTATGGATGCTTGAATGCTTGCATGATTGGAATAAAGGTGCACTAAATTGACAACGCCACATTACTAAAACATGTGGCCAAGGCATAGCAAAATGGACCTAATTCAACCCCTTGATAGGTCTAAGTCATGGTCAAACTATTATCATTTATCATTTGGTTGTTCTATCTTCTCTCTCATTTGTTAAGGTTGTTCTACTTGCTTGTATGGACCGATTGAACAAAAAGTTTGTCTCACTTTAGTTTACTAGCTCCTAATAGTGGGGAAACCTTGGATTACTCCGTTCCCATGCCCTAAATCTCATAGGGTGCATGAAAATATATTATAGGCTTTCTAAATCTATCGTAGCGAAAAACCAGGTATTCAAAAACAAAATTGATGGCATAGAAAACATAGATCTAAAGAATAAAGCCACATACCTTTAATCCGAATGTTCCTGGATCGATTCCAATCGATGTAAATTACTCTAAAGTTGTAGTGGATCTCGTAAACACCATGATTTTCTATTTGATGACTTTTCCATGTATTTAGCCACTGAGATGGTGGAGATCTTAAGGTTGGAGGCTAAGGTTCACTTTCTGAACTGTAGGGAGAGAACGACAAGACTTTGAAACCCTAATCCTTAAAGGGGTATTTATAGGTTTCTTACCAGGCTTAAGTGACATGAGCCCACCATGGGCTTGGGTCACTTAATCTAGCCTAAAAAGGTTGCTAATTGATTAATTAACCACATGGAGCCCCAATTAATCAATTAGCCTAATCTAGATATACCATTCACTTATCCCTATGCAACCTTGTATATTACTAAAAAGCCCTTATGCACAAAAGTAACTAAAAACCCATCAAACCGTCATAAATCATGTCATCAAGGAATAAGAGCTTAGAGCGAGGACTATTGGGACCCATAGGATTACTAGCTCCCTTATAATCTAATTATGAAGTTGATTCAACATCCCACTATTGAGAATCAACTAAACTTCAATATCCTATGTATATTAGAACGAGACAGTAAGTGCTTGGGTCCGTGTATACAATCTCCCCATGAGTTAGTCATTTGTAGTCTAACAAGGTGAAAGATATCAACCTTTCAAGACTACCTCTACAATTCTTGAGTTACATATCCTCTTATTATGTGATCAAATGACATACTCTAGCTCACTAAGAGTATATGTCAAATTCCACTAAAGGCATTACTACAGGCCCGTAGATTTCATGATCATATGTCCTTAGGATCACTCTAAGGGACACATTGTCTCAAAGTCCATGAGATATCATGATGCCTCTATTGAGAATATCTATTACTACAAGCTGTCATTAGCAATGATCCAATCCATCGGGAACATATGACCAGCTTACAATCTCACCCGTAGGTCAAAGCTACTTTTAACTTTTTCATAAGCTCAATATTCTCTTAAGGTTGAGACACTATATAGTATAATAGTTTGGTGAAGTCATGACTACTTGATAACCTTTTATCATGACTTACTGTAGGTTCTGTCTAATGTGTAACCATACACACTAGTGCACTCACCATGGGAACCCCATCTCGGCGGCCAAGACCAACCATCCTTCCAATTAGGAGGTGGTGCACTATAACCTCAAATGGATTTACTAAGTCTATGAACTAGCCATAGACAAAAAAATCTATTTACAAGGAACTCATGACTTGGATCTTCTGTGCAACTCCTAATGCACCCACGTCATGTACAATGCAGGAGATGCTATGTCAAAATACTCGAATAGTATAATGCATGGAATAAGCATAGATAAAAGTGAACCTGGAATATCATTAAATGAATAATGTATCCTAAATTTGTTACATCATGTCATATTTTTAAGGGCTTTATCCTAACACCCTCTTAACTTGCTAAAAAGTTTGATAGTCATTAATTGAAGCTCAAATATATGCTTTAATGACATAAAATGACTACAATTTATGCAGTATAAAAAAGCTCAAATCATCTAATTTAACACAAATTAATGTTAAGGACTAGATATGGATTTAACTTCTACTTTGAGTTTAATCCCAGGATTAAGAGATGAAAAGAATGCAAGTTACAAGATTTATTTTCACCCATAGTAGAGTAAGGGATTAGATATTCCTAAATGAGAAATTAGGAACTTGTAAAGCATAAGAAGACATAATCAAGGGCAAAACAAGCAAGTCATGGGCATGAAAGATGAGCAATAAATGTTATAGAGAGAATTAGAGAGCAAACAAATATGAAAAGAAAAGTTGAAGGCCATAGCTTGAAAATCAAAATGGAATTAGGAATTCAAAATCTAACAACAACACATACATTAATTTTGAGGTGAATTATGGAGCTCTTCCCTATATTATTTTGAAATAAGCTATATATCATTGCAAAGCTCAGGAAGTCAAAAGTTAAACCAAATAGTGGAAGTTATGGTTGTTTGAAGTCAATTGAGAAAAATGGGTACTGCTTTTGAATTAAAAAAAATGCAACTTATGAATTTGAAATAAATTCAAAATCATTCCAATTTTGAATTCGTCCTCTACCAAATTAAGAAAGCCAACTTACCAAGTCAAAATCCATTTCAAATTAGGCCTAATTTCGAATTTACCCACTACCATTTCAATGCTAAGACTCTTCCACCTCAAAAATTGCATTTTTGGTGCTTCACTAACCTAAAGTTGGTCCCAAACAATTGAAAATTTCAATTTTATTATCTTCTATTTATTTTTAAAAATTTATTTTGGAAGAAGTAGCTAATTAGAAGACGTCACATATTTCTTTAAGGTAGGTGTGTGTGTGTGTAGAGAGAGAGAGGCAAGAGAGAGTTTTGGTTTTAGAGTTTAGGAGGATATAAAAGGAAGGGAGAGAGATTAATCTTCTTTAATAAATCTTTAGTTTTCTTTCCTTTTTTTTTTTCTTTTTTCTTTTTCTATTTTATGTTCTTGGAAACCAAGGATGTGTTGTGAGTAGAAATCCACCACCATGTTTAGTTAACTTAATATGATCTAGAGATGTTAACATAAAGACGAAGAATTCATAAGAAGAGTAACAAGAATATGGTAAAGTTATGATTTTCTTTATATTTTCAAGTTTGAATTGGTAGGAATAAATCCTCTATGTTAGTTCACCCTAGATAAGTTGTAGACGATTCTTATCAAGGTCCTAGTGATTCTTAGAAAAACTTTAATTATTAGTTACCTTAGTTTGATCCAATTGTTAACAAATCTAAGGGTCAAATCTATAAGATATATATAAGCTTTTGATTGAATAAAATTGAAAATCAAAAGTAACTATCATATTTAGTTTAAGAGATCTACTTTAAAAAATTATAAAAAAAACATAAGTTCTGGGTGCAATATTGGTATTCAATTTGATCTCAAATGGAATTTAATCATAAATCCTCTTTGTCTAAGGATTCAACACTACATTGTTAAAATTTGTGAGAGATTTTTATTTTGTATTATTTATTTATTTTTAATATTTTAAGAAATTTTTATCCATATTTTATTCTCATTTATAAAAATTAGGTCTTATTACTTTTAGTAAATAATTAATATCTCTAACCTAAAAACAATTAAACACATTAGATTTGATCCTAAAGTACGATAATATAGGATTTTATAAAGTCGTAATAACTCTATCTTTGGTTTTTCTTTCATCAAGATTATCATGTATTTAAACTTTAATATTTTGATTATAATAGAGAATTTTTTTGTTAGTCACTCATCACCAATAGAATCGACAATGAATGTTTTTTAGAATTGCATTGACCCATCTAGAGCCTAGTAAATGCACATCATACCACCCTAGGAAAAAATCAAAACTCGATTTAACCATAATAAGTTTAGCCATACCATACCAAGAACAACTAGCAAATGACAAGGATACATTATATTATTTATTTTTCCCCTTAGAATATTCTAAAAGAATCTTAGTTGAAAATCAATACTCAAATTGGTTTCAAACATTCTACAATTAAGAATTTCAAAGCTATAGTAAGTCTAAAGGTACTAAAATAAAAATTATATATACAAAGATAATTGTGTATGTATATTATGAATGTATAAAACCCTTTTTTTTTTTTTTCAAAAGAAGTCAAGCCAAAGATTATTGCTTGAAAATTTCAAGCGTGGCTAAGTTGTAAGACCAAAACAGAAAGCTCAAGTTGGCTTAAATTACAGCTTCTAACTAAAGCATAGTGTTGTTATACTACTGTTGTCCATTGGGAATGTAATTGAGACCCATTGCAAGACCTATTGCTTGCAACCAAAGATTTGATAAGATATTATGAAGGGGACTATCTCATGATTTAGATGGTTTTTTTTTTTTTTTTACTTAATTCAATACCGAACTTAAAACTAAATAGTACTTTGTACCATTAAGTTTAAGTTGTTTATTTTTATAATATTTTATTTTTATTAAATATTTAAAAAAAGAAGAACCAATATTTTACTTTTTTCATTTAAAAAAAATCAAATATTTTGATTTTTTTTTTCTATTCAGTTGAAAATTTATAATAAATTACGAAAAAATAGAAAATTAAACAATGTAAAGTCTAAAAACAAATTACTTTTAGTAAAAAACTAAAAAAACAAATATCCGAAAAGAGGAATAGACGAAGAGACATGGGAGAAGCCATCCAAACATGCATACCAACAAATCCAATGATTAATGGAAAAATATGAAGATATTCTAATTTGTTAGAGGGTAGTCAGGTAAGGACTTTATGCTTACCTTAATACCATATTTAATGGACCATCTAACACAATTATGAGCTCTAATTATAGTTCATTTCAATCATTGACCTGGCAAAGGATGCGTTGAAATATTTGGAACAGCTTCGATTTCTTTTTCTCAACATGGCAAAGGATGCCTCAGGATTCAATTCAATTCAATCCAATTAGGTCCTGGTGACACTCCTTGCATGCATAATCCCTTGTTGTATAATGTGCCGTTTAGATTGAGCATTGAAAAATACCTGTACCCAACCAACATATGAGAGAGTAAAAGGGAAAAAGAAATGTACCTACACTCATACCATCTCATTGATTTCGTAGAGAAAAAGTAAGGGACAATTTAATACTGCCTTGAACATGAGTATTTGTCTTACTTTGAATATATTTTTTTTTAAGTGAATGGTTAATTAATATTAATACGGTTGGACCATTGTCACTGTTGCTCGTAGCTTACGGTTTTAGCTTTCACGACAAAGCTGTCTTGTGCAAATCTTCAGTCTCCAGTCTTCACTAAGCAAAAGCCGATTTTAAAGCTTCCCAATTTGGGAATTCACTCTTCTTGGGGGTTGAAGTGTTCATACACCCAAAATTCTTTTAGATCCTGCCCCATCAGAATTGACACAAAAGTGCTTTCAATTGACCAAGTCTCCGCACCAGGGATGGCAATGGGGCGGGTCATTTCGGGTACCTGCCCCGTCCCGCCCCTAATGGGACGGGATATTATTTTCCTAAACGGGTATGGGACGGGTTTGGGATTTTTTTTTAAACCCGGGGCGGGTTCGGGTATTGCTCCGCCTCGCCCCGCCCCGGCCCAATTATATATAAAATTAAAATTAAAATTTAATTTAATTTAAAATTTAAAATTATTTTAATTTTATTATTTTTAATATATAGATAATAATAAATTATTTTTAATAAAATAAATTATAAAAAAATATAATAATTTAATTATTTATAAAATATATTTATTTTAATATAATTAAAAATTTTAAAAAAATTAAAATTAAAATTAAATAAAAAAGTTAAACGGGACGGGTATGGGAATGTAGCATACCCCCCCCCCCCCCCCTGTTTAATTTTTTTAATTGGACGGGGGTGAGAATTGTTTTAAATAAACGGGGCGGGGTGGGGGGGGGGGCGCCCCGCCCCGAACCCGCCCTGTTGCCATTCCTACTCCCCACTTATTCCTGCCCAACTTGTTATTATTGTACTTAATTTTGTCACTCTGAATGGCTTAATTGAAAATTCCAAAATCAAACTTGTTCCGGATATTTTCTTTTTCAAAAATAAGTATTAGTTATTATAAGTAAAACCTCTTTTTGACTATTTATTAATAGTTGAAAACCTTAGAATCTAACATATAATTCCAAACTTTTTTTTTTGGCTTTTTCCGGACCACTCCTTTTTCCCATTTCTGAATTCCCCTTTTGTCTTGTATTTCATTGACTTGTAAATATTTTTTCTAAAGTCTAAAAATGTGTTTGGGAGTGATTCTAAAAAGCGTTTTTAACATTTTTAACATTTGAATGATAAAAATTTTCAAGTATTATAAATATTAAAAATGTTTTCTAGAATCAATACCAAATAGGTTCTAAGAATCCACCATATTTCTACGGCTATACTTCAGAGAAGGTGCACCCAATTGAAAAACAATCATATTATTTGAGCCAACTCCAAATTATTATTAGTTGAATTTTTTCAATCTTAAGTTTGTGTTTGTTTTGGAGAAAGTATTATAAAAAAATGTTAAGGAAAATATTATAAACAATCATATTGTAGTAATTTTTCTTTTTCATAAAATGCAAAAGCTTTTGTTATATTTGTTTAATGAGAAAAAGATAAGTATATGATGAGATGATATGTTCCATTGGATAATATATGTATGTTATATTTAATGAAAAAAATTGTAATATACTATATTAAATGAGATATATTACATCATATTTATATTTGAAAGTTTGATATTTATTTAAAATTAATTGTATTGCTTGCCAAATAATTGTTATAAAACAAGTATGAAATTTCTCTAATGTTGAATATTATTTATATTTTTAATTTAAAATTTAGTAAAAAAAAAAAATTCTTGTTAATAATATCCATAATTAAAATGTTTAAAATTTATAAAAAAAAAAATATTATCTTAGGGCGCTAAACATGTAAAAAAAAAATATATACTAAATATTAATAATGTATACTACTATTATTTTTTAATACATACATACATACATATTTTTGTATACTAAATAATATAAAAAATTTAGAAATTGATAAAATAATAAATTTATTATTATTATAGATAAGGGATATGAAAGAGAGGTTGAATGATAGATTTCACTCTTTATCGAATTTCATATTTGATTAAGCATTAGATATAATAAGTAATGAAATAAGTTACTTCATCGCATCCAATCAACTATGAAATACCTTATTTCATCTTCTATTTTCTTTGATATTATATTTAGTCAATAATGTTAGCATGTTATCTTTAATTTTTATTTTTTAAACATAAAAAATAAAAAATGTATCCAAACACCGCCTTAGAGCTATCAGACATAAATAATGTTTGTTAAGCCATCTTGTGCTTTTAAAATTTGATAATAAGAATTAGAAAAATAGAGATAAAAAGTGGTTTGATTTCCAACTTTTTAAACAAATAAAAAAAAAAAAAAAAATTAGCACACACAATGTTCACAAGTAGGCACCAATGTTGTTCGTGCCTACTTGTGATCCAACAAGTCCCAAAATGCCAAATAATAAAAAACATCTTTATTATTTATAAATGTTAAAAAATGGTTAATATTGTTAAATAAAATAAAAATTTATGTAAACCACACCTTAATTTTTTATTAAAATTAAAATGAAAAATATTCAATGAAAAAAATGGTTAAAAATTAAAATATCCCTCTGATAAACATTATAATTGCCGGACAAAATCCAAGTCAATGGATAAAATTGAAAAGAGAAGCAATTGCCCTCTGCATGAAACTGAAGTGGAAAGAAGATTATTTATAGAATTCTCTTATTTTTCTTATTATTATTAAATGGAGAAAATGAGGCACAAAGTACATAAATTATAAAGCCAAAATAATTGCATTCATTCATATACAAAAGTTTTATTATTATTATTATTTTTTTCTCAAAAGAGAGGAAAAAAAAAAAAAAAAAAAGAGAGAAAAAAAAAATAGGAAGAATAAAAAATATAATTTGTTTTTTTTTTTTTTTTTTTTTTTTTCCCAC
>JAJJMF010000231.1:194591-272237 GCA_022058775.1 Vitis hybrid cultivar
TTTTTTTTTTTTTTTTTTTTTTTTCCCACGGTCCTGAATTTTTTTTTTTTCTTTATTGTTTCTCTTTTAACTACCAAGCAAATTACAGGGACAAAAATTTTGAAATCACAAGAGCTGCTCAGAATAACGAGATTCTGGATCCACAGTCAGTCTTTGATAGTGGGGGACGGGAGGGTCAAGAGTAAGCTTTCTGTCACCATCATCCTCAATGAACAAATCCCAACTAGTGAAGGCATCATCCCAGAAGCCCAAATCGTTGTTGTAGTCGCAATGCCAGTCAAAGTCGAGAAACTGCAAGTCTTCAAGGATCATGGACGAAGCAGATGAAGAAGAAGATGAGGATGAAGAAGTTGATGAAGTGGGATCACATGGAACCAGAATCTCATGGGGTTGAATCAATGGAACTTCATCTGTACAGAAGCCATTCATGATTTCCATGGAGTTCTCAAGCGGGCTTGACATGCTCTTGTCTTCTTCTTTGCTCTCAACAATTGATGATTCTAATGGTGGCTCAGATTCCTTGGTTTTTTCCATTTCAGGATCAGTACTGCTAGTCACAGAACGTTCTTCTTCTTTTTGTTGGCATTGCTGTTGTTGAGGTTGGGCAGTTGCAGCGGGGATTAATGGCTTGTGGGTCAGAGGATCAATACCCATCTTTTTAAGTTTTTTCTTGATGTGGGTATTCCAATGGTTCTTGATTTCGTTATCGGTTCTTCCTGGTAGATGAGAAGCAATCTTGGACCATCTGCAAATCCACGTTGAAAAAACAAACATATAAATTAAAATTGAAGAAGAATTTCACATGGATATGTTTTGGAATTAATTTCAGGGACAAAAAAATGAAAACTACTACTGATTTTTCCCACAAGATTAAATAGATAAAGGTTTGGTATTGGTGTTATTTTTATATTTTTTTAAAAAGGAAAATTTTGTAACAGCCGAAACGCACTGGCAAAGCACCTTTGGACTAATATCAGTCTCGGAGTGATGTGGGATTCCGTGGCTCATCCAAAAGGACACAAGAATAAAATAAAAACCCCAGCCATTCATTTGATCTTCCCCGTGATACTAAAATAAATAAAACAAAACTCTCTCATTTGAACCCAACTAGCAAAAAGGAGAAGAAAGTATTCATTTCAGACGCACAATCAGAAGTAGCAATATTTTCAGAGATGGTGGGGGGAAATGAGACCTGCCTTTCATTTTTTTCCCAACACACCCACAGATAAACTTGGTAGCCTTTCCCAAATTCAGCATTGAAACAAGTTGATTACAGATGATCCCAGTGGGTAGACAGAGAGGGAAAGGGCAGAATAGATATAGAAAAAGGAGGGGTTCATAGCCTAAAGAAAAGAGAAATATAAACCTGTTGCCGAGTTGAGCATGGAGATCAATAACCATCTGCTCTTCAAAATCTGACAACAGACCTCTTTTCAAGTCTGGCCTCAGATAGTTTGTCCATCTTAGCCTGCAACTCTTCCCACACCTTAACAGGCCTGCAATGATACCCACCATAATCGCAATTAGTTTATGAGAGAAAAATAAAGGCATTTGAAAAGGTGATTATCTCCTTCTTTGTACTTTGAAATTTCGGTTCATTCATCTGGTAAATTTTAAATTAATATGACTGCAAGCTTTTCGGCAGATTGGGTTTGCTCCCACCCAAAAAAATCAGGAGGAAAAGCGGCTTTAGAAATTGTATTTCCATGTTGCAGAGACAAAAGCTGGTAGCAAAAGAGAAATAAGAATAATGTGGGAGACCTGCAAGCTTAGGAACAGCTCTCCAACAGCATTGGCCATTGGTGAGAATGAAGTTGATGAGCTTCTTGTCCTCTTCAGCCGTCCACGGTCCCTTCTTCAACCCAACTTTGTCACAGCAAGGTTGCCTTCCCATCTCCAATCAACACTTTGAACAACAAACAGTGAGGGAGAGGGGTTTTCAGGGATATATAACTAATAACTTAAAAGAATAAACACCACCACCACCACCACCACCACCACCACCATTACCACCACCACGCCCTCTTATTTATATACACACATTTATATTATAATCAACCCCCTCTAGAAGTACACGGTTCCGACTTCTCTCAATTTTCCTGTGTTTTATATTTTTCTTTGTCTTGTCTGGGCAAATTTTCTACGTCTTACACGTGTTGATCACCAAGGCGGACGCGTCCCACACGTGCCATGTCTTCTTCAGAAAAGCCCACCTCATCCACCTCCTTTGCTTCAGTTTCAAGTGTGAGATAGAGAGTAAAAGTAAGCCACACCCATATCCTTTTTTAATATGTAAAACGATAACGACTTCAATAGAAATGATTAAAAGAAAAAAAAAAAAAGGGGAAAATTTCTAATTAAAGGCAACAAAAAAATTAAATCGTTTTTCTGGGTCCAGAAGATTTTCCTTTTTTCCACACCCCCTCGCCCCCACCCCCCCAAAGCCCATCTAATTAAATATGGCAATTTTGATTAATCAACTTGACGCCCATGATGGTCCAACCGGAACATTAATAGGGCTGAATTTTCATTCGAGAGCACTCAAATCTAATGGGGTCATTTACTTATGATTGAGATTTATTATTAAAAGCACTAGCTGTATTTGGCATGCCCCCAAAGGTCAAGCTGCTTCAGCCATAAGGAATAAACTCAGGAATGGCAGTTTTTCTTTTTTCTTTTTGCTATATGTTCAGCAATTGAATAATGTTATTTGTTCCAAATGAGTATCTTAAATAAGTTATATACTTGAAGGTTGATAGGAACATAAGTGATAATATATTGTTGGCTTCTTTTGTATTAAGTTGAACTTTTGAGCTTTGCTCCTGTCACCCAATTAATTTTCATTACTTTGCCTTGTATGGGTAGCTAATAAAGTCATCTTCAGTTTGAAATAGAAAGGTTGATGGTCTGAGAGCCGCATGCCTTAAAAGCAAGACATTTCAAATACTAGTAATTATTTTAGTTGTAAAGAACGTGGATATGTATATAATGGTTGTTTTTAATTATATATCTTAAGCATTTGGATGCTTGAGAAGTGAAAAATTGTTTAGAGCATACATGTGCAGACCAGTATATAGAAGAAAAAGAAAAAGAAAAAGAAAAGGAAAAAAAAGGAATGATTTGATTCGGAAACAAAGGAATAATTAATTCAAAGAATGGATGGGCGGGTACGAAAGAGAGAACCGAGGGTGAGAGCTTCTAATTCTAATACCAGATTTCAGCCTTACGACGCTTCACTAAGATCAAGTGAGGTATTAACTAAGCATAATCTGGCAAGTTTTCTAGTTATGATTTGTCTAACGATCAACTGTGTTAAGGACAAGTTGTAGTAAGACCAGAATCTGATTTTTTAGTTATGAGTTAAGAGGCGTTTGGAGTCGTTATAAGTCTGTATGGTTCAGTAACTTTTGTAGCAATCTTATTATGAGCTGAATTCTCTATTTAAATCATTTAACTAAGAGGGGTGTTTGTTTTTTTTTTTTTTTTTTTGCTGAAAATAATTTGTTTTCAGAATTTAGATTGTTTGTTTTTTTATTTTTTCATGACTTATTATAAACTTTTTATTGAATAAAAAAATCCAAAATATTTAGTTTTTTCTAAATAGAAAAAATAACATATTAATTTTTCTTTATTTTTTAATACTTAATAGAAATAAAATGCTACAAAAACAAACAACCTAATATTTAACATTATTAAGCATTAAGGTTCTATTCAGAATTAAGTAAAAAAACAAACACCACCTAAGTGTAATGAAAATTAGCAATTCAAAACTTAATCAACTTCTTGTCAAGTCTTTTGAACTTATTGCTCCAGTAATACCTAGTAGTAATTAAATAAATAAATAATAATGATTATCTTAATACTTAACCTTGAACTTATTTAATTAAAGATTAAAACTAATTTAACGTTGATCATATTTAATTAGGAGTTAAAATTTGACTAAGGTAAGGTACAATTAATTTGTAACTTAAAGCTCGTGTATTAACTCAGTGGGGCTAATTTTAACTAAGGGGACTTGAAGGATTGTAAAAGCTTAAAAACTATAAGTGGAGGGACTAAAGTGCAATTTAGAAAATAATGATTTGTGTCAATCTTAAAACTTCCACCCTTAGAACTTACAACCTCATGCTTGCTTTAGACCATATATAGGGCTGTTAGGTTTCATTTGCAGCCCTAATCTTTACAGAAAACTGTTGGGCTTAGAGAGAGAAATTAGAGAGAAAGTGAAAAAAAATATGGGGAAAAGGAGACAAAGGTTAGTGTTTTGGTATATTTGAATTCCAAACATTCCCCTACAATAAATAGACGATAAAGTTTATTTAAAAACTAAATTTAATAAGTTATAATCATGGTTTAATTAAAGTTAAATAGGGTTTTAAGTATTTTAGTTTAAGTATCTTTTAAAGGAAGAAGCAATATGCTTATTGGTGTAGTTTGCTTCAATTAATAAAATCAAAAGTTGGTTGAAATAATAATAAATAGGTTGATGATTTATGTGATTTATTTGGGTTTCTTTGTACATTTGGAGCATGTTAACTGATTAGGCTTAGGAATAATCAGAATAATTTGAGCATGCTTATTGATTGAGGTATATTAGTATGCATAAGGAAGGTCGTTTACTTATCTTAATTTTTTACTTAAAATTCGTAGGCATGTAGAATAGAGAAAGTGGAGACAATTATTAATGTTAAATTGTTGAAATTAGCAAAAAGGGAAAATTTCAAACCATACTTGTGTAGCTTTTTATGGTTGGAAAACTTAAAGTATATTATTTTATTTCAATTGCTTGTAATAACTAAGGGTGATAGTCTACATAGAAGAGTTCTAAAGGAGAAGTCAGCGTAAGGTAGGAAAATTTATATCATTCTATTGTGTATCCTTATTTTCTTTTCTTAAAGTATTTGTTGAAAATTCATATATTTTTATATAATTTTATGAAGCATTTCAAAGTGTCATGGTGTTTTTAGTGTATTTGCATAATTGTTTTAAATTGTTGTGATATGGTTTGGTTTTGAATTTGTATGAGGAATTACTAATTTAGTATTTGGAGATGGTTCATAATTTGGTTACATTTCAAGAATGGTATGGAGCAATGAAAGATAATATTTAGTGAATAGATTGACTATGAAAAGTATCTATGAAAAGTTGCAGCATTATATTTGGATATATTGTTTATGTGGGATCATTGGTCCTTAGGTGAAAATCCCTTAAGCCATTAAGGAAGACACTCTAATATGTGTGTATGGGGTTGGTCATGTCCTTAAGTTTTAGTCCTTAAAGATGTGAGGTTGGTCCTGCCCTTGGGTCTTAGTCCCAAAAGACATGAGGTTGGCCCTACCTTTGGGGATTAGTCTTAAAAGACATGAGATATGACTTATCCTTGGGTGGTACCCACAAAACAGTCATTCTTTTGGAGTATGGACAAATATATATATATTGGTGGAAGACTCATTATAAGTGAGAGAATGGATGAGGCAATGCAAAGATGAACCATCTGCAACACTTACGCATATTTGTTAATGCATATTTTCTTAGGATTATATATAAAAATAAAAAGTTTCTAGTGCATGTTGTTGTATGTTTGTTCCAATTGGATTCAAGTTCTTAAGAATATACATGGGATGAATATAAACTCTCCTACTAAGTTGTGAACACACCTTATCCTTTTTCCTTCTTAGATGTAGGTCAAGAGACATTTACTTGTTAGGATTGAGCCCCTAAAAGTAAGATATGATGTAACAAAGTCAGGTTCGACTATCCTCTTGCTATCCCTTTTATGCATTGATATTGATTTGAGCATTCAACCTATATCTCTTATATTGTTCATGACTTAGGTGCATTAGGATTTGCATAGAAGTACCAATCATGGGTTCCTTGTAAGTAGATAAGTTATCCATAGTCAATTCACAGTTCACAGATTTGGGCAATCCAATAGAGATTGTAGTGCACCACCTCTTCATTGGAGAAATGACTTGTCTTAGCCATTTGGATTTTTCCATGGTGAGTGCACTAGTGTGTATGTGATACATCACATACACTAGTGTGCTCACCATGGGAACCATCTTGATGAGCCAATATAAGTCATCCTCCCTCCAATTAGAAGGTGATGCCCTATAGTTTCTATTGGATTGCCCAAGTCCATGAACTGATTGTGAACAATTTACCTACTTACAAGGAACTCATGACTTGTATCTTTCGTAAAACTCCTAATGAACCCAAGTAATGTACAATGTAAGAGACATGGGTTGAATGCTCAAATCAATGTCAATACACCAAAAGGATAGTAAGGGCATAGTTAAGTTTAACTTTGTTACGTTATGTCTTTCTTTTAGGAGCTCAATCGTAGAAAACTCCCACCAGCCCCAAAAGTAGATTAGACATTGCAAAAAGATTCTACTCCACAGTCATATCACCTCCTTGTATTATCTCATAATAAGGGTAACACTTCCTTTGATCTCTCTCCACAGAGATATTTTGGGAAGTCAACGCAAGATACTGCCTTAATGCGATCTCTCTCCACAGAGATATTTTGGGAAGTCAATGCCTCCAGTCAACACGCCTGTAATGCCCACCCGCCCTCTACCCTCCATTCAATTTTAAATACGCACATTTTTTCCCTGCTACTGACAAGATTCGAACTTAGGCCAAAGGGCTTAGGTTTAAGCTTAGTTACCACTAGACCATATTCTCTTTTGTTAATTTATATACATAATAAATATGTTAAAGTTCATTATTAAAAAATAAATAAATTAATTCTAATTATGTTATTTAAAATTTAATTAATTAATTAATTAATATATAAAAACAACCATTATAATTTTCTTAACAAGTATTTTTTTAATATCATTTATATGATAATTAAATATAAAAAATATAAATGTTAAAAATTCATGTATGCAACATCGTTTATTTTACATTATTAAATTCATTTGAATTAAATAAATTATAGTTTTAATATTAAATGTATTATCATTATCTTATTAATTCTATTTTAAAAAATTTCTATCACTTCACTTTTAAATTTTTTATATTTATCTTTTTAATTTTGAATGTTTTTATTTTAAAACATTAAAAATATAAATTTATTAAAAAAATACTAAAATATAAAAAAAAAATTAAGTTCAAATGTTTTATAAATTAAAATTAATTTGATTAGATAAATAATAAATTATTAATATTGACATATCCTTGCTTACCGATATTTTTCTCTTTAACCATATCTATGTCAATTGCATTTAAAAAATAACTTTAACATGTGTATTTTTATTTATTTGATCATTTTTTGAGTTTCTCCAAATATTTAATTTTAAATCATTTTTGTCTTATCGATATTTTTGTCAAAATATCCACCGATATTTCTCCGGTATTTTTTATATGTCCGTAAAATCCAAATACCAATATATCCGTGTTTACCGATATTTCAAACCCTGCCAAGGACATTGATTCTAAAAAGGAAAACTCCATATCTAAAGAGTTACAAACCCTTCTTGGAGTTTTACATCAGGTACTTGACCAAATGTTCATCAATGTAGGTGACATAGCATAACTTCCCTATTCTTATAGTCTTAAAGGACCTTAACCCCAAAAATATATTGTGCCTTCCTCTAGATTTTCATTTAGAACTGAGTAAACTACTAGATCTTGACTAATGACAATATTCCTACATCATATCCAATAAGTAGATTATCATCTACTTATAAGATCTTAGAGCATCACCACACTTCCTTGTGCCTTCTTATACACACAAGGTCCTTCGCTATGAACCTGTTTGGTTGCTTTATCTCATAAATGAGGCATACTGCAATAGATAGGAGCAATCTAATGGATTTGAGTATGACCATTGTTGAAATGGTTTTCCATAGTTGAAACAAAGTTACAAACTGTAACCTTTAACTACAATCTTAGCCACTTAAAACTTAAGCTTTCCATCTACTCCTATCTTCCTTTTATAGATCAACTTACACTTATGAGTTATATTCCTTTAGGTGCTTCTACAAGAACGCAAACTATGTTACAATACAAAGATTCTAACTACCTCTTTACAACTCCTTGCCATAAGTAGGCACAAACACTACTCACTACTTTATTATAATATGTGTGATATAAAAGTCCCACTATGATGAGGTATGGGTGTACTAGAAATAATAGGAATGATACGTTTCTTACCCTTTGGATCCAAGTATCCTATGCAATGTGAGACTATCTTCTAATTTATTTTCCAATCTTATCACTCTTTGTCTTTTTTCTTATCATATAGTCTTCATAAATTTTTTTTGACATTTGTGTCAATAAATATCTTATGATGATCTTGACTATAAAGGTGATAACCTAGAAATACTCTTAGATATCCTATAAACTGATGTGCCTCTTAAGAAGAAGAGGTATTAAACAGTTTATAAGACATATCCCCAAAAGAACTTGGGAAAAGATGAGAAACCTATCCTCAATCTCACTATGTTCATCTAAGTTTGATATCTTTCTTCTACTTCTCCATTTTGCAATAGAGACCCCGGTGCACATAACTGGGAAATAATCCCATGCTCCAATGGAAAGAATCAAACTTACTAGACATATCACTTTGATCTAATTGAAGTTACTTGGTATGTATACCCAATATATAGGTTATTTCATCATGCCTTAAATTCAATGAATGTATCCAAGGTATTAGATTTTCTATGTACATATCCAAACCTAGAGTAATCATCACTAAAAGTGATGAAATGCCATATCCTCCCCATGCATGGACACTCAAAGCTCCATACATATTAGTATGAACTAACTCTAAACATTCCTTGTCTCCAGTCTTCTTGGTCATTTTACCATTTATATAGGATTTGTAGACTAGAAGCTTTTTAGGAATCAAAGAGTCTAGAATTTATCAGTCTTTGGATCCTATTTAAATTAAAATGACTTAGGTTTAGATACCAAATGTTTAATAACTACTAGGTTCAATCATGAGATTTGACTATTCTCATCATTTGGCAACGTAATAATAGAATACATATAAAAGAAGAAGATATTACCTTCAACTAACCTGCATAACTATCATTGCATTTGAAGCTAAGGTATGTTGGGATTGAGCCCCTAAAATCAAGACATGACGTAACAAAATTAGACTTAATCATCCCTTTATTATCATTTTGGTGTATTGACATTAATTTGAGCATTTAGTCCGTGTCTCTTACATTGTACATGATTTGAGTGCATTAAGAGTTGCAAAAAAAATACAAGTCATGGGTTCTTTGTAAGTAGATAAGTTGTCCATAATTGGTTCATAGATTTAGGAAATCTATTAGAGACTGTAGCGCACCATCTCCTAATTGAAAGGATGATTTGTCTTGGCTGTCAGGATGAGTTTCCCATTGTGAGTGCACTAGTGTATGTGATGCACACTGGATAGGACCTATAGTGAATCATGACACAAGGATATCAATTTTCATGATTCACTAAGCTATTAAAATACATAGACTCTCTCAACCATGAGAGGATATTGAGCTTGTGCCAAAATCAACAGGAGGCTTTGACTTTTGGGTGAGACCTTAAAGTGATCATATATCCCTATGGATTGGGTGACTGTTGATGGAAGCTAGTGGCAACAAGCATTCTCAACATAGGTACCATGATATCTCATGAGATTGAGACAATGTGTTACTTTAGGTGATCCAAAGGACATGAGATCATGAAATCTGTGGCCACAGTAATTCCTTTAGTGGAATTTGACATATGCTCCTTGGAGCTAAAGTATGTCAGTTGATCACATAATAAGTAGGATCTGTAACTCAAGGATTTGAGAGGTAATCTTGATAAATGATAACACTACCTTGTTAGATTACGGTCACCAGTTCATGGAGAGTTTGCATGTAGTGGATAGTAGGTCACGAACCTGAGCACTTAGTGTCTCATTGTTATTTACATAGGATACTAGAGTTTAGTTGATTCTCTATAATAGTATGTTGAATCAACTTGAGAATTGGATTATGTAGTACTTTATGGGTCCCAATGGTCCCCAATTTGAGCTCATATACCTTGTTAGCATGGATTATGAGGGTAGAGTTGGCTCTAGGTTTACTTTTGTGCATAAGGGCATTTTGGTAATTATGCAAGGTTGCATAGGGGTAAGTGAACAAAGTCTCTAGATTGGGCTAATTGAGTAATTAGTAAGCCTTATTGTGTTAATTAATCAATTAAGACCCTTTTGGGTTATATTAAGTGACCTAAGGTCATGTGAGCTCAAGTCACTTAAGCCCAATTAGGAACCCTATAAATATGCCCAAGAGGTTAGGGTTTCCATAACTTTTGTCTTCCATAATTTAAAGAGAAAAAGAGTCATAACCTCCATCGAAAGTGTGTCAAGAACAAGGTTGAGTCCTCATGTGGAGGATCATGGGTTTATAAGACTTCCAACAACTTCAAGGTTGTCTTCAACACTTGGAATTTAAGGTTTGAGAACTTCCAAACCTAAAGGTTAGTACTTTGACCCTAAAAGATATTTTTTTTTTGAAAAAAAATTGGTATTGTTTATGTTTCTTAGATCTAAGATGCCAATAACTGGTATCAAAGCATAATGTTATAATCATTCTTAGATCTTTATCTAGGGTGTACTAATATTTTTTTTGCAGCCTTGATATTATTCCATGGCCAAGGGACGCATGAATGTTCCTTTTTATTATTGCTTGTGATGATTGAATGAGATAATTTGTTTTCTTTATTTGTTTCTTCATAGATTTGGTTGTAAGCTCCATTAAAGGAGCATAGGTTTTCTTTTTCTCTTGTAAAGTTTTAATCTTTTCCATAGATGGGTTGCAAGCTCCATTATAGGAGCATATGCTTTCTTTTATGATGTAAAGTCCTTTTTTTATTATCTATGGAGGGCTACAAGAGTAGATTTCCTCAATGATGTCAATAAAGATTGGATCTTTATTGCAGCATCATCTATGACAATTCAAGGATTTTAATGGATGTAGAAGAAAGGATGAATCCTTCCTTTGATTGAATTAAAAAGAAAAGGAATAAGAAGAAAGTTCTTTTTTTTTAGACCCATGGCTACACAACAATGTTCACTTTGACTCAAAATTGGGGCTGTCTTATTTGAGTTTCTTGGGGCAAGCTACATATGATTGTGAATATTAGGAAGTCAGAAATCCAACGTTGGAAACAGTTCACAATTCGGAGTTTAGACGAGGGAGATATGACCGTTTGAAGCAAAGCTGCACGAAGGGTATGCTATTACGGGATTGCATACGAGTCTAATTCTTTTTGCTTGTTTGAGCTCATTTTTTGGGCCACTTGTTAGGCTTTTGAAAGTTGCTAAATTATGGCAGCTGTACAAGAGCTTCTTTTAGCAAGTTTTGATGTTAAATATTGAGGCCAAGTTGAAGATAAATGGCTTTGGTTCACAATTGGAAATTTGCGAGAAATATCCCTTGGCCATGTGATTTATTTTTTGAATATTTCCTTTTTTATGCATATTGTTATATTGCATGTGATGAGAAGTTTTTTTCTAAAAGGTTGCTAATTTTTGTTTTTCTTATGAAAATTTATTTCAAAATTCAAGTTTCAATCAAAATTGGAATGGTGCTACTATTAAGGAATTTTTATATGGAAAGATTTTTTAAAATTTTTGAGAGAATCTAGTTTCCTTTTCTAAAAATCCTTAGAAGATCCCTTTTTCAAATTTTCTAATTTTGAGATTTTTAAGGACTTGAGTTTATATATTAAGGGAAGATTCTCTTATTTTAAAATCTTTATAAAATTAGATATTTCTTATAAACACAAGTATTCCAATTTAGTGAATAAATAAAGTTTTTGGAAATTCTCATGATAGATAAAATTTATTTTAAGAAGGTCGCCAAAATTATTGAAAGCTTCTTATGAAAATTGTATAAAACTCTTAATAATTTTAATGAATATAAATTTTCTTGAAAATTATATTCCAAAGCATGTTATTTACTTAATTTTGGAATAGTGTAGATTAAGAAAATAAAACTTATGAAAATAAATTAGAGAACAAAGTTTAATTTTCTAAATTATTCTAAAGGATTTTAAATTATTTTCTTTAAAATTATTTTGATAAGAATCCTCATAGAATAAAAGTTTCCCTTTTGGATAAAGTGCTCTCTAGTTTTTAATTTTTAAGTTTTTGGAAACTTTCTTATTACACTAATCCTTAATTTGGAGAGTAAATATTTGTTTTTGGAAATCTTCAAGATAGCTAATTTATCATTAAGGGAATTACTAAAAGTTTTATTTGTTTTGGTAATTTTAATGGAATAGATTATTATGAAAATTAGATTCCATATTAAAGACTATTTATTAAATTGGAAAGTGATGGGAAAAACCCGGATCTCTCATTTTCCCAAGCTTGGATCAGGTTAGGAACATGCATTACTATCCTAGGTTTTTTCTAAATCTTGTGCATAACTGAAAAATAGTATTTTTTTTTATACTTTAAAAGGATTTATAAAGTGCTAATAAAAAACATACCTTAGATTCATATGTTCCCGAATTAAATCCACGTGGTGAATATGAAGAACGAAATTGCAGAAGTCTTGTAAACCCATGATCTTTTGCCCGATGACTCGAACCTTGATCTTGACACACTTCTGATGGGGATAGAAGGAAGGGTGGAGGCCATGACTCTTTCTCTTTCTCTTTGGAGATGGAAGATGGCTCTCTAGAAAAGCTATGTGAACCTTAACTCCTAAGGGGGAATTTATGGGGTTTTCTACTAGGATTAAATTACTTAAGCCCACTAAGAGCTTGGGTCACTTAATCTAGCCCAAAATGGGTCATAATTGATCAATTAACCCAATAGGGTGTACTAATTAATCAATTAGCCCAATTTAGAAACCTTGTTCATTTACCCTTATGCAACTTTATGCAATTACCAAAACACCCTTATGCACAAAAGTGAACCTAGAACCAATCCGACCTTCATAACCCATGCCAACAAGGTATATGAGCTTAAAGAGGGGGACCATTGGAGCCCATAGGAATACTGGCTCCCTTAGAATTCAATTTTAAAGTTGATTCAACATCCTACTATAGAGAATCAACTAAACTCCAATATCCTATGTAAATAACAACGAGACATTAAGTGCTCAAGTCCGTGACTTGCTAATCATTGTGTTCAGTCTTCCCATGAACTAGTGTCCATAGTCTAACAAGGTGAAAACTATTAGCCTTTCAGGACGACCTCTACCATCCTTGAGTTACAGATCCTCCTATTGTGTGTTCAATTGACATATCTTACCTCTCAAATAGCATATGACAAGTTCCACTTAAGGAACTACTATGACCATAGTTTCCATGAACACACCTTCTTAGGATCACCCAAAAGGACACACTATCTCAATCACAAGAGGTATCATGGTGCCTTTATTGAGAATACCTATTGCTACCAACTTCTATCAATAGTGACCCAATTCATAGGGAATATATCAGCTTACGATCTCACTTGTAGGTCAAAACCACTACTAACTTCAGCACAAACTCAATATTCTTTCAAGGTTGAGAGACAACACAATGAAGCAGCTTGGTGGAGTCATGGCTACTTGATAGCCTTAAGTTATAACTCACCATAGGTCTTGTCCAATGTGCAACTATACACACTAGTGCACTCACCATGGGAAACCCATCTCAATAGCCAAAACTAGTCATCCCTCCAATTAAGAGGTGGGACATTACAACCTCTAATGGATTGTCTAGGCCCATGAACCGATTGTGAACAAGTCATATATTTGCAAGGAACCCATGACTTAGATTTTCTATGTAATTCCTAATGCACCTAAGTCACATATAATGCAAAAAATGCATGCAAGAATGCTCATAAAGTATAATACATGGAATAAGGACAGATAAAAGTGAAACTGGAACATCATTAAATAAATAATGAATTCTAAATTTATTACATCATGTCATGCTTTTAAAGGCTCTATCCTAACAGAAAGGTATAGGAATAATGAAATTAAATTTATGTAATTTTTTTAGTATGGGAGCTAAAGTTCATTTCTAAATTTATTCTTAAGGATTTAATTTAATTTCTTACTTTTTATTTATTTTTAGAATCCTTGAAGAATTAAATCCTTCCTAATTTGATAACGTGCTCTCAAGTTTTCAAAAATTTATAAATAGGTTTCTTATTACACTAAGTTTCCAATTTGGATAATAAATATCTTATGAAAATTTTCATTTGGAATAATTTATCATTAAAGGTTATTACCAAAAGGATATTTAGTAATTTGATGGAAATAAATTTCTTTGAAAATATTTCCTAGACAAAGTATTTATTAATTGGAGTTGTTGAAGAAGAAGAATTTTTATGAACATAGATTTTTAAATTTGAGAGTATACATTTTATCAAAATTATTTTTTGGATAAAATACTCATAGAAATTTTAAATTTTGCATATGGACATTCTCTTGTAACACTAGGTTTCCAATTTGGAAATAAATATTTTTGGAAAATTTCAAAGAAGATAATTTAGTCATCAAGGTAATTACTAATGTTTTAAAATGCTCTTATTTATCTCAAAAGAATAAGTGGGGGAGGGACATAGGCAAGCCCACAACCTCCATTGTTGAGCTTATTTTGATTTGGGTTCATCACCACCCCCATAGTGGGTCAACCCTAAGAATAAGGAGATATGAACTCTCCACGTGGACGAGGTTAGATATGTATGTAGTGGGAGTGATCACCCCCATTGTGAGGTTATTTACTTGGTGACATTGATAGTTCAAGGACAATAGTTATACACTTGGCATTGGATATGAAGTGGTAGAATTGCCCCATGGGGTCCTACTTGCATAGTCCATGAGCCAAATAAAAGGTATGTTGATTTTGTATTTAGATACCTTTATGGTTAAGGTAAAGAAATCAATTTAAGAAGGTCTTTAACTAGTAATAAGGTCATGACCTGCCCCATATAGGCTTGATTCTTATGATACTAGGATACCTTGCAAAGGACATGTAGTTTAAGAGTGCTACATTTTTGCTAAATTAATTACCAATTACCATGAATGCTCAATTATGTCATATTCTTAGTTATATTCTTTGTTATAGATATAATGTTGGTACTATTATCACTCTCTTACTCATAATAGGCCAAACCTAACTAATCAATTGGACTAAATTTATTCTTGATATAGTAACCAATTGCATAGAAACCGGTTTAGGTAGAGCTAACCATTCCTTATGAACTAACCTAGCAAAAGGAAAGAGTGATATATCAAGGTGGTATTAAACGGATCAAAATACCAAATATCTAATACTTGGATCTTTGGATAATGTGTTGCAATAGCAACACATGTGTAGACCCTCAATTTTGTCCTTTGACACTTGCATGTGTCTTGGGGGTGTCACCCGCACCTAATTTTTGTATTTCACAGCCATGGAGCCCTTGTTGGGCTTAATCGGTTTTCTGACCTCACGTGGGTTCACCTATGGTTCGATTTAGTGCGAGCGTTTGGTCCATTATGAAATGCCGTCATGGTCAATTCTATTTGTAGACACTCAATTTTGTCCCTTGATACTTGCATGTATCTTGGGGTTGTCTCCCATACCCAAATTTAGTATGTCACGGCCATGGAGCCCTTGTTGGGCTCAATCGGATTTCGGACCTCACGTGGGTTCACCTAGGGTTCAATGTAGTGCGAGCATTGGGTCCATTATGAAATGCTATCATGGCCAACTCCTTGGTTCATATCATGATATAGGATAGAGGTTAAGGTCTTCATAAAAAAAGAAAAAAGAAAAAAAAAAAGAAATTCAATTCAGTTGGAGCTCATTGAAGCCCAACCCAATTGGAGCACTCTAGATTGTTTTAGTCATTTCTCCCTTATCCGAGCTCAGAATTGCACACTATTTTTTTTGTTGGATTCCTTACTCTTTAGGGAATATTATTGAAAAATTTGAGAATTTTTTTCAACCGGCTCAGCCGGTTCATCGGGGCAGCTCGCTGAAGCCCACCCAAATTGGAACTCTCTAGCTTGTTTTAGTCCTTTTTTCCTTATCTAAGCTCATAATTGTGCACCGTTTTTTTTTTTTTTTTGAATTCCTTACTCTTCAAGGAACATTTTGTCAAATTTTGAGAATTTTTCTTAACCAGCTTGATCAGTTTGCAGCTGGATTATCTGGTTCATCAGGGCAGCTCGTTGAAGCCCAACCTGATTGGAGCACTCTAGATTGTTTTAGTCATTTCTCCCTCATTCGAGCTTAGAATTGTGCACCATTTTTTTTTTTGGATTCTTTGATCTTCAAGAAACATTCTATCAAAATTTGGGAATTTTTCTTAACCGGCTCGATCAAATTTCAGGTCAATTGCAACCTACCCTAAATCTATGTGGATTCTTAACAAGCAAGCAAATGGGGATTTATGAGGGGTAGATGCCCACCTCGTGATTGGAAGGAGAAATTGAATGAGCTGGAGTTTCGAGGCTGATGGTGGGGGATTCCAAAGCTAAAGGGCAAGAAGAATGAGGTAGTGTAGATGTTGAGGAGGGAAATTGGTATAAAAGACATTTCAGAGAGAGTAAAGAAAAAGGTTTTTGGAAATTTTGGAGAGAAGGTTCTGCTAAGGTGATGACTGAAGGTGGGGGAAGAGCATTGAGATTGGAAGAGGAGAAAACAAAGAGAGGAGAGAGGGAAATAGAGCAAGGAGTGGGCAGAAAACCGATTTGAGAAAAGAAGAGGAGAACCGGCTGGTGCTCATGCATATAGAGGGAAGGAAGAGCTTGCTAAAAGCCCAAGAGACCTTGCCGGAAAGGAGCACTCTTCGGTATATCTATTGTGATTTTTTTGTTCGTCTTGATTATCATGTCATTTTGGCTTTCTATTTGCTATTTTCTATGGGTTACATGACTAAGGTCAAATATCGGACCATATGTTTGTTTTTATTGGATTCTGGAGCCATTCATGGATTGTGGTTGTTAATCCATCTTTGTTCCTTTGGTTTTAGTTTAGAAATAATCTGAATTTGTTTTTTTCAGTGGCGTGCTTTGTCTGAGAAAAGGTATCCAACTATAGGATTGTATATTACTTTATATCTGAATCATTGGGGTTAAATCTATGGATGGGAATTGCTTGCATGCATTATAGAAATGGAAACAAAACTCGAAAAGGGTATTGGGTAGTAAAAGGAGAATATGGCTGGCTGGAAAAGGAAGCGGGAGGCTCAATATGCAGCATTCTTATTTGCTTTGAACTCAAAGAAAAATAGGCTTTGCAAGTGGAGAAAATTAGATGGGTATAAAATATGAATAATGGGCTTAATTTTGAAAAATCTTTACTTAAAGGTTACACAAATTTTATGAAAACTAAGCTACCACAACACATAATGTTTTATGTAAATGGTTACTAGAATGATTTCCCTCAAAATATCGTTACCTTGGTGAGGAAAGATTTTTAGGTAAGGAAGTCATATGCTGAGGTTAATCTTAATAGTAATTGCTTTATGTTAGACTTCATGCACATGGTACAAGTAGATATGAAAGTAGGTTACAACAACATACTGTTTAGATTGAGAAGACTGGTGGTAAATGTTTGACATTTGATCATTTGGCTCTCAGAGCTTCTCATAGGCAGAATGTGGACCTGCTGAGAGGTTCAAAGAATTCTCATGAAGTAATAGAACACTTAAGTAAAGCTCTTGGTGTACCACAAAGCCACCAATGCAGCTGCACCTCCACACGCACACCATGGCCACCATGGTCACCACATGCAGGCCGCACCTCCCTCATAGCACACACACAACCCATAAGTAGTCCACACGCACCCTATGGCCACCATGGCCACCACATGTAGCCCGTACTTCCCTCATAGCACACACATAACCCATAGGTAGTCCACACACACCCTATGGCCACCATGGTTGCCACATGCAACCAGCACCTCCCTCACAACACACACGCACAACCTATAGGTAGTCCACATGCACCCCATGGCCACCATGGCCACCACATGCAGCCCACACCTCCCTCACGGCACACACACAACCCATAGGTAGTCCACACGCACCCCATGGCCACCATGGCCACCACATGCAGCCCGTACCTCCCTCACAGCACACACACAACCCATAGGTAGTCCACACGTACCCTATGACCACCATGGCCACCACATGCAGCTCACACCCCCCTCACAGCTCACACATGGCCACCACACCACCACATGCAGCCCGCACCTCCCTTTCATGCACTCACAAATCCCACATAGCTCACCCATGTAGCCCACGATTCACCCATGCACATCTCACCCTCACACGCTCATCCACATGCAGCCTGCACACCTCATAGCTCATCCATGGCCTTCACGGGTCATCCAAAGCCACCCCATGCAGCCCGCATCTCACCACAACTCACTTATGGCCTCCTCACCATCACCATGCACCCACGACCACCTTTAAGGCCACTATATAATTGATCTTTGATCGCTGAATTTTTTTATGAAAAATTATGGAATTTGTGGCTGTTAGTGGATGAAATTCAAGTGGAAAAGATGTTAATTCTTAACTTAAAATCAATGGAATTGGAATAGCTAAATTTTAGCCATGTAATGAAGTTTCATGGCAACATTTTGGCGGTTGCTTGGTGGAGATTAGAGGTTACATATATAGGGTTGGTTCATGACTAAAAATTCTCTTAATTCAAGTAGAAATATGACTAAATTTTAGTAGATTTGGTGGTTGCATATGTTGTGTGCTTGTGCTTATTGACTCACCCTTTTCCACAACGCATGGCTAGAGACCTCAAGTACGCATCATTGTTCTGATTGTCCATTTCCTATGAATGCTGAATACCAAAAAGAATTGTATGAGTCTTGTCATCCATGTAGCCTGAGGGGAATTGATTGGTCTTTGACCCATATGCTCTAATGTACCCAATTCACTAGTAGAGACCAGATCCCAG
The DNA here is from genome assembly GCA_022058775.1 of Vitis hybrid cultivar. NCBI lineage: Eukaryota > Viridiplantae > Streptophyta > Magnoliopsida > Vitales > Vitaceae > Vitis > Vitis hybrid cultivar. The sequence goes on from JAJJMF010000231.1 coordinate 213,494, forward strand.
GCCTAGGGGGGTGCTACCTCGCATGAGGTACCTTCCTAATAGGTAACTTGATCATCAGACCTAGAAATCGAGTTTTGCAAACCGTTTTTTCTTAATTGGAGTCATTGAGGGGTTTTTGTTCTTACTGAATTTTCCCCATTTAAAAAATAAAAATAAAAAGTAAGTGGTGACTCCAAACAAAACTGTTCCTCATTGAGGATGGATTTTCCAAAACTGGAAAAACATTTTTTCTCCACATATTATTATTTTTTAATCGCGAGTCATGCCAGTCAGTGGATCGAGGGAGGGTTCACACATGTCTGTTACTAGAGACTTTGATATTCTCTTTCTAGTTTGCAATGTTTATTTGGTGATAAGGGTAGGTCAACTTTGATAAGCTACTGTTTGGACTGTTATGAACACCAGAATTCATATGATCTTAGAGATCTTGCCATTTTCTTTTAGGATGGCTAAGAGGATTCTCAAAGATTATAAGGTGTTCATATGGAAGTTAAAGGTTTTTTTAAGAAGAAGTAAAATAATACCAAATAAGGAAAGTTCAAGAGAAAGAATAAGAGAGTAAGATGAAGGGCAAGTGCTTTCTTTGTGACCTTTTAGGACACTAGAAAAGAAATGTCCAATTTATCTAAAGGAAAAAGGAAAGTATACATCATTTTCTCATTGTTGAATATTTACTGATGGATTTCATCATTTATGGTGGATAGATTCTAGACCCACTATTTGTGAGTCTGATAACCCGACTCTTGGTAGCTTGGCATGTAAGGGTATCAACAAAATTTATACCTAAGGTCCTTACACTAAAGTAGCAAAGCTACTATAGCATAGTGGCTCTAGGATCGAACACTGGGAAGGGTTTTTACTTTAACTGGTAAAGTTCGGAGGATGGAGTGAACTTTTCTTAATAAAAATTAGGTTAAGATGAAAACATAAAAAGATGAAGGTGTTGTAAACTAAACTAACATGAAAATAGGTTAAAAGATGGAAAAAGAAGTTTCTCAAAGCTTTGGATAGCCATGCTTAACTCATTGTGTAAAAATGGAGATTTTGGAACTTTTCACCTCGAGTTGGGGAAGCAACTAAGGTGATGCTTACTTCTCGAACCGGTATGTGTTTAACAACTGAGTTTTAGTCCTTGAAAACTTACAAAAAGGGTAGCTGAACCTCATAAATGCTCTTTTAATGATATAGGTCATCTCCTCGACTTGCAATACAATGGCTCGTAGGAGATAACTAATGAACGTCAGTGGATCTAACAATAAGAATCCACTGAGACCAAAAGGTTATCAAGTATTGGCCATTCAAAGCAAGTCAGAGGGATTAAAAGCTTTACTTTTAATGAAAACATTTATGATGCTCAGCTACTTACATTCATGGCTTGGAAATCTCCATCCTGACACGGGAGCTTCACATGACATCCATTACTTCAAGAAACTAAAAGGTTTTAGCCTCTCATCCTTGGGGATTTCATCCTCCAAGGATGTTTGGCTACTAAGAAAATAGAAAAATAGTAGAGAGAAAAAGAAAAGCAAAAGATACTCTCTATTTCACTCCGTATATAATTTACATAAGTTGGTCCCCTGGAGAAAGTTCCCCTACAGCCCGAAAAATGAAAATTACAAAACAATATATAACAGGTTGTTTACCCCTGTATTCTTGCTTAACAACTAAGGAATCATCTAATTGGTGGATTACAAGGAGAGAATTGGGATTTAGACAACAAATATCTGAAGTAAAATATCAAAAAACGTCGGTCGCAAATATCTGGAAGCACTCAGGAGGATTTCGCAGGTGCACAAAATGGCTGCGAAATTTCGCAGATGAACAAGATGGCTGCGAAATCATTTCGCAGCCGAAGGCTGATTTCGCAGCCAAAGGCTGATTTCGCAGCCCTGCGAAATTGGCCTTCAGCTTGGAGTGATCTGCTTCCATTGGCTCTAACTTCTTCATTTCAACTCTGATTTGTGAACCGTTTGAAGCATTGGATTTTTGACTTCCCGATCTTCGAAAGGACATAAAGCATGCATAAATTGGACTTCAGGAAGTACTCCAAAAGTGGCTGAAATGACTGTCATCAAGAATGCTTCAAGGTAGATTCTCTCTTTACTTCTCCTCCTTGCATTCCGGATTGGTTATGGAAAAGGACTTTAAGGCTTCAAAGCTCTAATTCTTCATGTTCCTGAGCTTTCCATTGCTTTACCATGGATTCCAAATAACTCTCCTCCACCTTGGATTGCTTTGGTGATCAAATTACTAACAAAAACACCAAAACTTACACAAAATGATTAGAAGTGATTGCAAAGGTCCTCAATATGTTAATTGGGTTAAAAGGCAATAACTACTACTCAAAAGTGTTTAAAAGAGTTAATTACAAGCTATCAAATAGCCCTTTTTGAGTAGTAATCAGAGTCCTTATAGGATATTCAACAAGTGAGAAGGTTAAATGATGAGATTATACTTACCTTAGCTTCAAATGCAAAGTTAGTTATGTAGGTTAGTGGGCGGGGGGCGGGTAATATCCTCTTCTTTTATATGTATTCCATTATCACTTTGCCAAGTGATGAGAATAGTTAGATCTTAGGGTTAAACCAAGCACTAATTAAAAATTTGGTTTCTAGACCTACGTCATATCAATCAAAATAGGATTCAAAGATTGATAAAGTATGGACTATTTGATTCTAGAAGATCTTTCAGTCTACGATCTTGTCTAGATGGTAAAATGACCAAGAAGACTAGAGCCAAGGAATGTTTGGAGTTAGTGCATACTAACATGTATGAAACTTTTAGTGTCCATGCATGGGGAGGGTATGGGTATTTCATCACTTTTAATAATGATTATTCTAGGTTTGGATATGTACATAGGAGATCTGATGCCTTGGATACATTCATTGAATTTAAGAGGGCATAGGATAACCTATTGGGTATACATACTAAGTCACTTCGATTAGATCAAGGTGATATGTCTAATAAGTTTGACTCTTTCCATTATTTCCTAGTTATATGCACTAAGGTCTCTATTGTAAAATGGAGAGGTGCAAAGAAGATATCAAACTTGGATGGACATAGTGAGATTGTGGATAGGTTTCTCATATTTTCCTGAATTCTTTTTGGGATATGTTTTATAGACTATGTGATACCTCTTTTCTTAAGAGGTATATCAGTTTATAGGATATCTAAGAGGATTTTTGGGTTATTACCTTTATAGTCAGGATTATCAAAAGATATTTGTTGACAAAAATGTTAGATTTTTTATGAAGTCTATATGATAATGAATAAGGCAAAAAGTGATATAGATTAGAGGATATATTAGAAGATAGTCCCACATTGCATAGGATACTATGGATCCAGAGGGTTAAAGGTATACTATTCCTATGATTTCTAGTACACTAGTGCCTCCGCATAATGGGAGGTTTATGTCCCACAGGTTATGATGAAGCAGTGAGTAGTGTTTGTGCTCACTTAAGGCAAGGAGCTATGAAGAGGTAGTTAGGGTTCCTATAGAAGCACCTAAAGGGATAAAACCCATAAGTGTAAGTTGGTCTACAAGAGGAACAAATGAGTAAATGAAAAGTTTGAGTTTTATGTGGCTAAGATTGTAGCTAAAGGTTATAGTTTGAAACTTTGTTTTAACAATGGAAAACCTTTTTGACAATGGTCATACTCAAATCCTTCAGATTACTTCTATCTATTGCAGTGTGTCTCATTTGTAAGATACAACAACCAAACATTTTCATAGCAAAGGGCCTTATGTGTACAAGAAGTCACAAGGAAGTGTGCTGATGCTCTAAGATCTTGCAGGTAGATGACAATTTGGTCATTGTATATGATGGGGATATTATCATTAGTCAAAATATGATAGTCTACTCAGTTCTAGATGAAAATCTAGAAGAAGACGCAATATATTCTTGGGGTTAAGGTCCTCTAGGACTGCAAGAATAGGAAAATAGCGCCATGTTACCTACATAGATGAGCATTTGATCAAGTACATGATGCAAAACTCCAAGAAGGTTAGTTAGTTTTTGGATTTAGAGTTATCTTTCTTAGGATCAATGTCCTTGGACATCTGTGGAGAGAGATCACATTAGAGTGGTATCCAATGCCTCTGCATTTGATAGCCTTAAGTATGTGATGCTATGTGCTAGAACAGATATTTGCTATGTTGTAGGAATAATGAGTGGATATTAGTCCATTTCCTCATTAGAGTTTTGGGTCCTAATTAATTAATTAATCCAATAGGACTTACTAATTAATCAATTAGCCTAATCCAGAGACCTTGTTCACTTATCCTTGTGCAACCTTGCATAATTACCAAAACACCCTTATGCATAAAAGTGAACTTAGAGCCAATCCGACCTTCATAATCCATGTCAACAAGGCATATGAGCTCAGAGTAAGGATCGTTGGGACCCATAAGAGTACTTTCTCCCTCAAAATCCAATTTTGCAGTTGATTCAACATCCCACCATAGATAATCAATTCAACTCCAGTATCTTATGTAAATAATAATGAGATACTACGTGCTCAGGTCAGTGACCTACTATCCATTGTGTTTAAACTCCCCATGAACCGATGTCCATAGTCTAAAAAAGTGAAAGCTATCAGACTTTTCAAGACTACCTTTGCTATCCTTGAGTAATAAATCCTTCTATTGTGTATTCAACTAACATGTCTTAACTCTCAAAAAGACTATGTCAAGTTCTGCTTAAGTAACTACTATGACCATAATTTCCATGAACACACAGCCTTAGGATCATCCAAGAGGACACACTGTCTCAATCCCATGAGATATCATGGTACCTCTATTGAGAATACCTATTGCTACCGATTTCCATCAATAGTGACTGAATCCATAGGGAATATATGATCAACTTATGATCTCACCCGTAGGTCAAAGGCATTACTAACTTTAGCAAAAACTCAATATTCTCTCAAGGTTGGTTGAGAGACAACACAATGAAGCAGCTTGGTGAGGTCATGACTACTTGACAGCCTTAAGTCATGACTCACTATAGGTCTTGTCCAATGTGTAACCATACACACTAGTGCACTCACCATGGGAAACCCATCCTGATAGCCAAGATCAACCATCCTCTAATTAGGAGGTGGTGCACTACAACCTCTAATGGGTGACCTAGACTTATGAATCGATTGTGAACAAGTCATGTATTTGTAAGGAACCCATAACTTAGATAGTCTATGCAACTCGTAATACACCTAACTCATGTACAATGCCAAAGATGCAGGTAAGAATGCTTATAAGGTATAATACATGGAATAAGGATAGATAAAAGTGAAACTAGAGCATCATAAATTAAATAATGAATTGGAAATTTATTACATCATGTTATGCTTTTAAGGGCTTATCTTAATAGTATTGACATTGATTTAAGCATTCAACCCATGCCTCTTACACTATACATGACTTGTGCGGATTAGGAGTTATATAAAAAATACAAGTCATAGGTTCCCCGTAAGTAGATAAGTTGTCCACAATCGATTCATGGATTTAGGCAATCCAGTAGAAACTGAAATACACCACCTCCTAATTAGAGGGATGGCTTGTCTTAGCTATTGAGATGGGTTTCCCATGGTGGGTGCACTAGTGTATGTGATGTACGTTGGACGGGACTTACAGTGAATCATAACGCAAGGCTATCAATTATCATGATTCACCAAGCTATCATAGGTCACTATTGATGAAGGTTGGTGGCAATACGTATTCTTAATAGAGGCACCATAATATCTCAAGGGATTGAGACAATGTGTCTCCTTGAATGATCCAAAGGACATGTGATCATGAAACCATTTGACATAGTAATTCCTTTAATAGAATTTGACATATGCTCCTTAGAGGTAGAGTATGTCAATTGCTCACATAATAAGAGACATCTGTAACTCTAGGATTTGAGAGGTAATCTTTATAAGTGATAACACTACCTTGTTATATTACAGACAACAATTCATGGGGAGTCTGCATGTAGTGGATAGTAGATCACGAACCTAAGCTTCGTCTCATTGTTATTTACATAGGGTATTGGAGTGCAATTGATTATCTTTAGTGGAATGTTGAATCAACTTTAGAATTGGATTTTGAGGGAGCTAATACTACTATGGGTCCTAATTTTCTCCGCTTTGATCTCATATACCATGATGACACGATTTATGAGGGTTGAATTGGCTCTAGGTTCATTCTTATGTGTAAAGGTATTTTGGTAATTACATAAGGTTGCACAAGGGATAGTGAACAAGGTATTTGGTTTAAGCTAATTGATTAATTAGATGGTCCCATATGGTTAATTAATTAATTAGGACCCATTTTAAGCTAGATTAAGTGATCGAAACTTGATGGGCTTAAGTCACTTAAGCCTAATGGGTAACCCTATAAAAATCCCTTTATAGGTTAGAGTTTCCTAATTATTTTTGGTGAGAGTTGTCTTCCACCTCCACAAAGAGAGATAGAGCCATAGTCTCCTCCCTTCCAAAGCCCATACTTTAGAGTGCCAAGATCATAGTTCGAGTCATCGAGTGGAAGATCTTGGGTGTACGAGACCTCTAAACTCGTTAGACTTCTTCATCTAATGGATTTTGATCTAAGAACATCCAGATCATAGGTATGAGCACCTTTTCTCTATATCTATATCCTAATATAGTTTTTGAAACCATTTTTTTTCCGTTGTGTTAGATCAAGAGATCCCTAGGGATAAATGCATGCACCTTAGGAGATTCAGGGCATGGAAACAAAGTAATTTGGGGTTCCCAATAGTATTCTTACTATTATCTAGGTTGATTGTCATCACAAGCCATGCATTCTCAATTAAAGAAGCAATTGTCCATGATTTCCAAGGTCAACTTAGTCAAGTAAGTTATTATCCAAAACTCAACTTTTTTTTTGTTTAAGGTAGTTAGCTCATATTTTGGTTCTCCTTCTCCTTGGTAAGGACATGAATAGATATAGGTGGATTGAAATTATACCTAATTATTTTCAATCAAATTCTTAGAAGGGGGAAATCTTTTCTATATATGATGAACTTGTGTCTCCCTTGGAAATTTCTATTGGTTTGCATTTATCTTAAGAAGTTTGTGTTTGGTTTTCAGGAAAAGTAGAGTTACTCTTTGATCTCTATAGCATATTAAAATATAGAAAATGGAATTTATTACAAAGAAAAGTGTGTGGACCATTTGATCAAGGTCACCATTACAAAGAAATAAAAAATCTTTCCATTTAGCATTCACACTATGGTTTTCAAATAGGTTTCAATATGCCTTTATATCCTATATCAATAATTCCCCATCAGTGGGTGTACCAAAAAGATTCTTCCTATGAACTATATTTTTTTTTCTTAAAAAAGAAGAAAAAAAAAAAGCTTAACCCTTTCCTTTTCATGTCTTTATTGATTTTACCCAACATAAGTTGTCATATTTTTCTTGCATTCTTGTGTTTTGATACTAAGTATATTGAATAAAAGATTGAACAAAAAACAAGAAACCCTAAAATTTTGGGCTCATTATGGCATTATTGCAACTATATTAGAATAATATTTGAAACAACCAGGAAGAAAAAGACATAGTGTAAACTATGAAAAAATAGAATTTTATTATTAAATAAATTTTCTACTGTCTCTAACTAGGAACCAGTCCCTTTTTATACCTAAGACTCAATGAAAATAAAAGAAAAACATAGATAATGGAAAGCATAAATCATGGAATAAAAAATATCAAGCAATGCCAAACTTGGCTTATTCCTAAATACCTAGAATAACCAAAATAAAATCTTGGAACCCTAATTTAAAATGGGTCGTTACATTCCTTGCCATTTTAGAAAAGTCTTGTCCTTAAGGTTGAAATAGAGGAAACTTTTGTTGTAACTTAGATGCATCCTCCCACATTTCATCTTTTGAAAAGGAATTTGACCATTGAACCACCAATCGTTGTGTCATTGGATGATTGTTTCGCTTAACCACTTTCCTATCCAAGACAAAAGTGGGCTCAAGTTGCAACTATCAATCTTCTCGTTTTGTTGGTAACTTTATGAAAGGAGTGATTGATTACCCAATTTTTTTTTTTAGGCAAGAAACATGAAACACATGGAGGATTTTTTACTCAACTGGTAACTCTAACTTGTAAGCGACTTGTCCAACCTGTTGAATAACCTTATATGGCCCAAAGAATCGAGGAGACAACTTCCTATTTTCTTGAATGACATAGTAGTTTGTTTATAAGGTTGTAGGTGAAGGAAAACCATATCTTCTACTTCAAATCTCCTTTCACTTCTTTTTTAGTCTGCATACATCTTCATCCTAACTTGGGCTTGAATAAGGTTAGCCTTGAGTAGTCATATCATGGCATCATGATCCCTTAGACTTTGATCAACAGCACCCACACTAGACTCGCCAGGTATATAAGTAACGTTTGTGGGTGGTGGTCAGCCATAAACAACTTCAAAATGTGTTAGCTGAGTAGATAAATGATAGGAAGTGTTATACCACCACTCGACCAAAAGAATCCATTTAGTCCACTCTTTTGGTATGTCACCTGTCATACACCTTAAGTACTGCTCCAAGCACTTATTAACCACTTCTGTTTGACCGTCAGTTTGGGGGTGATAAGCAGTGCTCCTCATTAAACCAACATTCAACTGAGAAAATAAGCCTTGCTAGAAGTTACTAGTAAAAATAAGATCTCGATCACTTACAATCGACTTTGATAGACCATGTAATTTGTAGATATTATCCATGAACGATTGAGCAACATCCAGATAGCAATATAAGGATGGCTCATAGGCATGAAATAAGCATACTTACTCAATCGATCTACAACCACAAATATAACTTGCTTACCATGTGAGTTGGGTAATCCTTCTATAAAATCCATGGATATGTTTGTCTAAACTTGTTCCATAATGGGTAATGGTTGTAGTAGCCTAGGGTAAGAAAAATTCTCATGTTTGTTCCACTGACATACATTGCATTTTGCCACAAATGCGACTATTTCTTTATGCATCTTCTTCCAATAAAAAAGCCTGTCAGATTCTTGTCAAAGTCTTTTTTATACCAAAATGTCCTCATACTACACCCATGTGAGCCTCTTTAAGTATAACGGGTTTCAAGTTTGAATTCCTGCCTAACCATAATCTTAACTTATACTTGAGTAAGCTATGTTCTCAATTGAACTTAGAGTGAGAAGTTCGGTTAACTTGTAATTCTTGGATTAATTTCTAGATTTCCACATCTTGCTGCAATTCTTGCTTAAGTTGTTCCACCCAATCAGTCAATGGAAATGGAATAGCCATCATTATAGCCTTTTTAGAGGGCTCATTCATTATCGATAGCGAATCAACGACCTTATTCTCTTTCCCACTTCTAAAACATATTTCAAAATCATAACCAATCAACTTAGAGAGCCATTTTTGTTGCATTAGGATAGAGATGTGTTGTTCCAACATGTACTTTAAGCTTAAATGATTAGTGTATATCTTGAAATGCCTTCCTATAAGATAAGAGCATCATTTTTTAATTGCATACACAACTGCTATCATATATTTTTCATAAACTGACATGTCAAGATGTTTGGGTGACAACCTTTTACTTAAGTAAGCCATACGTCATCCTTCTTGTGATAGTACTGTTCCAATTCCCCCACCTGTTGCATCGCATTTGATCTTGAATTCCTTCTGAAAATTAGGCATTGCTAAGATAGGAGCCATACATATGGTTTTCTTTAGGTTATTGAATGCATCTTTTACCTCCTTATTCAAAAAAGAAACTATCATTCTTAAGTAAATATGTTAAGGGTCGACTAATCTTACAATAATCTTTTATAAATATTCTATAGTAACTTGTGAGTTCAAAACATCCTCTTAAAGACTTTAAGGAGTTGGGTATAGGCCACTGTGTCATACATTCAATCTTGGTTTGATCAGTTTCCACCATTTGCATAGAAATCAAGTGTCCTAAATATTGTAATTGTTCCTTACTGATGAACACTTTTATTTCTTAGCATATAATTGGTTTTGAAGTAAGACCTTCAACACCATCTCCAAATGTTCCAAATGCTCAAACCAACCCTTACTAAATACCAAAATGTCATAAAAAAAATAACAACACAAATTTTCATAAATAAGGCCAAAAAATCTCATTCATGATACCTTGGAGTGTTGATGGAGCATTTGTCAAACCAAAGGGCATGACCAAAAACTCAGTGCCTTTTTTGAGTTCAGAAAGTTGTTTTGTAGATATCATCAGGGTGTACTCGAATATGGTGGTAACCTGATCTCAAATCCAACTTGGAAAAGAACTTAACCCCATGTAATTCATCCAATAGCTCGTCGATCACTGGAATGGGAAACTTGTCCTTGATTGTGATGTTGTTCAGTGCCTGATAATCCACACACATTCGCCAACTCATGTCTTCTTTTATTTTTATTTTCTCACAAGTAAAACTAGCGAATAAGAAGGGCTAACACTCTTTTGGATGCTTCCAACTGTGAGCAACTCATTAACTACTTTCTCAATCTCTCTTTTCTACACATAAGGATACCAATATGGTCTAATATTTGGGGAAACACTTCCAGGCAATAGTGGAATGTGATGATCTTGAGGTCTTGTTGGAGACAAGCCCTTGGGTTTCTAGGAATATACCTTCATATTTGTTCAGTAACCCTTGTAACTCTTTTGACATCTCCTCTACTACAACCTCCTTAAGTGATTCATAGGTAACCAACTCCAATTGCATTGAAAAAATATGGGAAGCAACCACTATTGATGTATGTTTAAGATCCTTCTTTATGTGAGGGGTTGAAACTAACTTCAAGGGACCCATTGTAGTTCCGAGTAACACCAATCTCCTTCCATCCTACCTAAACTTCATCCATTAATTTTTGAAATCCCACAAGATTGGCCTTAATTGAGCTAGCCATTGTATTCCCAACACCATGTCACATCCCCCTAAAGGAATCAACCTCATATTTGATTTAGACTCTTTGTCTTGCATGCTCCAAACTAATTGCTTGCAAGTAGCCATACTAGCAATCTTGGTTCCATCCGCCATAACTACCATTAGAGGCTTGTTTTGTTGTATTACACAACCTGTGTGCTTAACCACAGTGACATCAAGAAAATTATGGGTACTTCTAGAGTCAATCAAAATGATGTTAACTTTTTTCTTGATATTACCTCTAATTTGCATGGTCTGATGAGAGGTGGCTCCTACAATAGCATGGACTGACACTAGAGGCTCATCCTCATGTCCTATGGGCTCATCATTCTCACCAATTATTTCACCATCCTCCTTCCCTTCTAATAAATAAATTTGTCTCCTTTCACACTTATGCCTAGGTTCATATTTTTCGTCACAATAGTAACATAGCTTTTTTTCCTTCCTATCCTGCATCTCGGCTTGAGATATTTTTTTGATTTGGGGAATTTGTCCAAGGGTTCCTCTTCCTATTTCTTGTGTGCATGGTAACAGGCTAGTAGTGATCCTTGATGAGGACTTGGCTTCCTTAATCATTGCCTCCATGGTATTCTCTTGTAGTAAAGCTAACCCTAAGGCTTGAATTAGTATAGTATATTGAAACATCATGACTTGATTCTTAATTGTATCTCTCGGACCACTTATGAAGATTGCACAAAAAATTCCTCGATTAAGCCTCTAGTCCTTGCCATTAAGGCTTCAAATTGCTCTTGATAAATTTGTACTGATGTGGTTTGCCTCAATCTAGTAATCTAGCCCATCGAATTGTCATACGTTCCTCGTCCAAATTACACAATAACATCTACAACGAATGTATTCCAAATGAATTCCTTAACAAAATTTTCATAACCCTGAAACCATTCTAAAGCCTTACCCTCTAAATGAATGGAGACAATCCTAACCTTCTCCAGTTCTAACACTTCATTGTATTCGAAAAACCTCTCACACTTATACACCCAACTTGTAGGATTTCCCCCTCAAAAGTTGGAAAATACAATTTAGAAAATTTGGTTTATGAATGATTCATGCCAGAAACGGAACCTATTCTTGGCTTGGTTGGAACTAAACTACTAACCTCCATGGAAACCGCCAGAACCAACAATTTTTCCATTAGTTGATCAATTTTGAGGTTCATCACTGTATCATACGAGTTAACTCCTTCAGCTCTATCGATTGCTGATCTAAGGTCTCCTTTAATTTCTTTATTGAATCCTTCAAATGACGAACTTCTTGTGTTCTAGTCCCATCCACCATTCTTGGTGCCAAGTCGTGGCTCTGATACCAATGAAACAACCAGGAAGAAGAAGACATAGTGTAGACTACGAAAAAATAGAATTTTCTTATTGAGTAAATTTTTTGTTGTCTTTACCTAGGAATCAATCCCTTTTTATACCTAAGACTCAATGAAAATAAAAGGAAAGCATAGATAATGGAAAACATAAATCATGGAATCAAAAAATCAAGTAATTTCCAAACTTGGCTTATTCCTAAATACCTAAAATAACCAAAATAAAATCATGGAACCTTAATTTAAAATGGGTCATTGCTATGAATGTTGAAAGCAAAACAGATCATGATTATAATTCTTATAAAAAAAAAGAAAAAAAAGAAAAAAAATGGAAAAAACATGATTTCACATGATCTTGTTTGGGATGTTGAAATGAAAAACACTAGATTCCCAGCACTTCACAAAACCTAAAAATAAAACCCACTTCAAAAAAATTAAGTAAAAAAGAAATCCATCACATCTTACATACCAGTGAAAATCTGCAACGTTTCACACGTTCTTGCTTGGGATATTGAAAGATCATTACCTTATCTAAAAAGCAGTCCTTCAATAAATATGGATTAAGGGTTTTCCTTGCTCATTTAGAGAAAATAGGTTTAGACCAAAAAGCAAGGTAGATGAAAAAAAAGAAAAAATAGGAGTTAGATTTGAAGAAAAAAAGAACCCATTGGAATCCCAACACATGCAAATCTTACCCCCCTTCCAATTGGTAGACTTCTCTCTTCAGCTAGTCCTCTAATCTCGACTACATCAACTGAATCTTTGGCTTTTGAAATGAGAACCACGATATCTTAGTTTGCTTTTGGTTACTTCATGGGGGAGAAGGCTTAATAGCTCCAGCCATAGACCACTAGTGCGTGATTGGTGTGTGAAGGCTTAGGGTTTTTTACGCTCTCAATGCTTACCATTGTGTGATTCCAAGGCTGTTGGAGGGAAATTGTGTTCTAGCGGATGGGAAATCATGTGGAAGGAATGAAAATTTAGGTAAATATATTTACTATGTTGCATAATGGTGCTTTTAAGAAGCACTAAAGATGAAAAAAAAAATGTATGTATATATATCAATGTGTTTTTGGTGTTATTAAGGCACTTTTGCCAATATTAAAGAGAATGACACCTTATTTGTTTACTATTCAAATAAAAATTATCATGACTTGTTTCTCTATTTGCAATTTTCTTTAATAAATCTCAGTTGTTGATAGATTATTTTTTTAAATGACAATGAAGTGGAATTGGAAAGTGACAATACAAATCAAAATCAAATATGAACTATAGGCAATTTTATTTATTTATTTATTTTTTTCAGATGTGACAAAAAATATACATGCAACAATTTCGATATCAAATTGCAAATAAACTCTTTTAAGTATTTAATTAATTTACCATTTTTAGCTTTTACCATGACAAGAAATGTGATGTCTAGATATTAACATAAAATGTGATGTGTCAGGGTATTTGAAAAGATATAATTGAATTGTTCTTTTTTTTTTCTTCTTTAATTTGATTTAGATTTTATCATTCTATTACTTTTTAAATTATTAATTTTAAATATTTGTTTTATTTATATAAAATAAAAATAAATATAATAATTATTTTTTGCAACGATGATAATGATAAATTATTCATTATAATAATTATTACTATTTTAATTTTTTTTTAAATATGTTAAATTACTTTTTGATTAAATAAGAATTGATATAAAAATTATTTTTCTTAATACATTAAGATGTTGATTTTTACAATATATAAAAAATAAATAATTTAATACTTAACACTATTAAATATTAATGTTAAGTTTAATTAAATTTTATTAGGAATTAAATAAAAAAGCAAACATTGTCTTCGGAAATCCACTAATTAAGAAGAATGGGACAAATTGTGGACTTCTGTAATAAAATCTTATTTGTTTTAGTTACTTCGTGAATACCACAGCTGTCGTATCAAACCTGGTGGAAAAACTTTGTCTAAATAAAAGATAAATATATAATAGAAATAAATGTCGTCCGCAAGTTGCGGAATGCAGCAGGAGGGGGCAGGAGCTTATATCAATATTGACCCAAACATGGAGAAGGACATGCATGTTACAACTTGTTTTTTGAAATTAAAAGTATTTTGGTCAGAAGGAGAATATCCCTGGGCTGGGGGCAAATTAATTATCTGTGAAACAGGATATTCTGAAGAGACTGATGTGTGAACTCCGTTGCATAATTCTACATCTTCCTTTGCGGCATTCTTGTGTGGAACCCCATGTGCAAGGCAATCACGCGGTTTGCTTACTCACTTGTCAGTAAGGCAATGAGTCAATTTCCTTCAGTCTAAAGACAAACTATTTATTTCGCCATGCATACGTTTGGAGTGACCTCAGAGCTCTAGACAGAATTAATAACAAGGACAAAAGGAAGAAACACACTTGGAGTCAATGGCCTGCTATGATTGAATAGAGACGGCATAATATTCATCACCAAGTGGAATTCGTAGTTAGCGGGAAGACTTGGAGGTTGAGCTGCTTTTGTTGAGAACGAAGAACCCAAGGGAAATGGAATCAAAGTAAACCCACATACAGCCAAGCCATGCAGAGTGTGGGAAAGTGATTGGAAAAAATGGCAAAAAGTTGAAATGGGACAAAACTCCAGTCTATCTATCTAATTGCGTCTTCTTGGGATCAGCCACAGAATATGTTGACTGGCTGACTACCAAATCAACGTCTTCTTGGGATCAACCACAAACTCCAGATCTTGTATTTACTCCATACAAATGTGATTGCAGGTTCAATATTTCATTTTAATCCCAAAATGTTCAATTGCATTTACATTAATTGATCATCGTTAGTGCAAGTACAGAGATACCTCTAAACAAAATCAAACAACCATGAGACAAGATCGTTTATATGTAAAACTCCAAACTTAAATTACACAAGTCGTCTTACCAGACTCGAGTTCAAAGACCAATCACGCTAACCAACACTCTTCATTCACTCTTCATTTGATCTCTTGAAAGCAACCGACTGATTAATACTGAAAGTTTTATCATTTTCCTGTTTAAAACATGGGATTTTTCATGACTTTTCAAGTGTTAATCGGGATTTTTTAAAAAGAGAAAAAAGAAAAATTGAATATATGCTTGAAAGTTTATGATCTTCCTTATGGAATAATAGAGAGGTTGAATAAGTAGTGATTCTTTTTTAGTCAAAATTTTTATTTTTTTATTTTTCTTAATGAATTATAGAAAAAAAAAAAAGAGAAATCAATTGAATAAGAGATCGAATTTTACGTGGAAAACTATCCACAAAGTCTTTAGAGACTTTCTGGATGTAAAACCTATGGGATCAAAGATCACAAAGTTAATCCACTAGAATCATACTTAAACTAGGGATGGATGAGTTCGTGAGAGAACTCTCCCAATAGACAAATATATATTAGAAAAAACTTAGTGGATTTGGAATTAATTTAGAAATTATATTATAGCAAAAAATAATTTAGAAAATGTAAGAATTTTAAAAATATTTGGAAAGATCATTTTTTTAAAGTTAAAAATGATTTAGAAATATTTTCCTTTTAAAATTCTTAATTTAATTCCCTTTTCAAATCTTGAAAAAAAAATTGAAAAGATTTGGAAATATTTTTCTTTTTAAATTCTTTTCAAATTAATTTTATTCCTAATTTTCATAAGTCCATTTTATGTCTTTTATATTGTTATTCTCACTTAACTCAACCATACTTACCCGTTTAATCCCAAGTTGATTTTGCAATAATCTTGAATATTCAAAGTAATATAAATTACAAAAAAACCTGTAGAGCCTAAACTAGGATGAATAGAGCAAAATTGCTAACTTAATTTAAATAGTGTAATGTATTGATAATGCTAAGTTTTACTCTTGAATTTTGGAAACTATTATTTTGCACACACTTAAACAATAATGCCCGTGAAAGTAATGCGGTGAAAAACAAATAAATAAAATGGTATAATATAATCACAATCTATCTTGATTAAAAAAATAGATAAATCTAATTCATCTAAAAAAAGCAATGAAATATGATCATAAACATCAACCCCAAATTATTAATCACAAACCAAAACAATTATATGAATCTTTGCCCCTTTGCGTCACACACCAACGCTTAAAGCAATGCTAGAGCTCTCAAGGGTCATTTAAGTGTCCTCTAGCACCCTTTTGAGACTCAAAACATCACCCAAAAATTCCAAGAATAAATTTAGTCAAGGATGTTAATTCACTTGCCAATATCTTTAAAATAACATTGGAACTTAATATAGAGTAACCATAAGTATTCTGAGTCATCTAAAAAAGGACTTAAATAATGCAGATATTCTTCATAAAAATTAGTAAAAGAATCAAATTAATTAATCGTCATCAGAATTTTCTGATAGAAGAACACACCACAAGAATTTTCTTTGAAGAAAGGATCATCAGAATTTTCCTTTAAGAGACGCAATTCTAAGTAAGTTTACTTAATTTTCTTTAAATTCTAGTTATCTTCTTCTTCTTCCTTTTATATATATATATATATTTTTTTTTTTTAAATTTATGGATATAAAGATTACATGTTGATTGGGTGTGGATATTGGAGGCTACATAGATTGTTGATATTTGCTTATGATGTGCTTTCTTTAAATATCGATTCTATGAATGTATTGGCAATTTTGTTTTCTATTAATCTTTGTTCGGATCTCAATTCAATCTTCCCTAAAATTATTTCACGTTCTTCACTTAATTCAAGCCTACAGATATTGCATGAAATGAGGCTTTCCCTGGTTTGATTTCTATTTTGTTCCTCCTTTAAGTGCACTTGATTCTTATTTTTGAGATTCTAAATAAGTAGACATGATTGTAAATGGGTTCAATGCTATTTTTCACAAGATTTGATTCCAAAATTTTTAAATTCCTTTCTTAATCATCCTAGTTTGGGAAAATTCCATTTTCAATATCAAGTGATGTCACTTTCTTCCGGTATGCAATTTTTCCTCTATTCATCTTAGTGTTTTTTTTTCTCCCTATTCTCATGATTTTATCCCCATGAATAAAAATATCACAAGTTGAAAATAATGGAATAATTTCTAACTCTTATGAACTTCATCATGATCATTGGGTGTTCTAGGATGTGGATGAATCCATGGACATTAAATCAAGGGCCCTGGTAAAGCCTTACATCCTCATCTTAAAACAAAACACCCCGCTGCCACATTTTTTACTCCTTAAATGTTTAATTGAATTTGGATTATTTTAAAAAATTATAAAATATGCTTTTATGACATTCTAAACTTCCTAAATATACTAAAGAAATTTTATTTTGAATAAAAATCCACAGCCAGGCTAATGAATTACATAGGTTCTCCAAAACGTCCAAATTCAGCTATGTTTTCAGTACTTGAAAAGTTTTGTAAAATTAGATTGGCTTGTGGGATTTTTAAATTATTTTAACATTTTTCACATATTATAGACTTCTCGAATAAGGTTTTAGGCTTTTCTTTCACTAAAAAAAAAACAAAAATTCCTTATGTAAGAAATAATGTCATCTTGTTATGCTTGTTATGCTAATCCTATTCTATACTTAGGGAATGTTTAGTTAAATTCTGATATGATTCATGTTTTTTTGTGCCTTGTAAATATTTTTCATGTATTCTAGACATTTCAAATAGGTTATAATTTTTTATTTTTTATTTTTATCAAACTCCTAAGATAATGAAATAATTTAATATTTGCATGCAATGATATTATGCTTTGTTTATGAGTGATTGTGAGTTTGATTAATTCTGGGATACATGATACATAATTAGACTTCTTGAGATTTTGGATTACATTATAGACATATTAAGGGTATTTTTGAATTTTTGTCTTGATGTTATCTCATTTCTAACTACTTATTCCAGATTTATATTTACATGCCTATGTTTGTTCCTATTGTTGTGTGTCTAGTATATTTTTGTTAATTTAAACCCCTTCTGCAAGATTTTGAACTTTTTTTTTACCTTTGATACACATTGTAGACATGTTTTACATGATAGATTAATTTTCCCTTATATCATAATTTTGGTTTTGATATTTTACTTGAATTTATCTTTTGAGCATATACCTACTAACTTATTTTGAATCTTTGAACATGTTTGTTGCATCTTGTTTTATATTGTCCCTATATTACCACTTCTCTGCTTCTTGATTTGAGTCTTGCACATGGTGTATATATTATGAAGTTTTGTCATGATTTTGTGTCCATTATTTTGCTTATGAGCTAACTTTTTTTTTTCTATAAAAGCACGTTGTCAGCTACTGAGGCATATGATTCCTCTCTTTCTTATTTATTTAATTCTATTGATATGCAGGCCTTGCTTTGAGTATTCTCTCGCTATGCTTGTTGGAATCTTAGATCTAAGAAATGGAAGCAATAGTAATTTTTTAAAACTTGATATTTTAAGGTTAAAGTACTAACTTTTAGGTTGCTCCCAAACCTTAAATTCCAAGTGTTGAAAATTACGACCTTGAAATTGTTGGAAGTCTCATAAACCCACGATCTTCCACCCGATAACTCAACCTTGTTCTTAGCACCCTTTCGGTGGGGAGGAAAGGCGAGTAGAGGCTTTGACTCTCTTTCTTTCTGGATAGTGGAAAACAAAAGTGATGGAAATCCTAACCCTTAAGGGGTATTTATAAGGTTCCTAACTAGGCTTAAGTGACTTGAGCCCACATGGGCTTAGGTCACTTAATCTAACTCAAATTGGGTCATAATTGAATAATTAACCTAACATGGCCTACTAATTAATCAATTAGCCCAATCCAGAGACTTTATTCACTTACCCCTATGCAAACCTTGCATAATTACCAAAAACGCCCTTATGCACAAAAGTGAAATTAGAGTCAATTCAACCCCAATAACTCGTGCCAACAAGGAATATGAGCTCAAAGTGAGGACCATTGGGACACACAGGAGTATTGGCTCTCTCATAATCCAATTTTGAAGTTAATTCAACATCCTACTATAAAGAATCAACTGAATTTTAGTATCCTATGTAAACAACAACGAGACAATGTGTGGTCAGGTCCATGACTTCCTATCCATTGCATTCAGTCTCCCTATGAATTAGTCTCCTTAGTCTAACAAGACGAATGCTATTAGCCTTTCAAGGCTACCTGTACTATCCTTAAATTACAAATCTTCCTATTATGTGTTCAACTGACATGTCTTAGCTCTTAAATAGCCTATGTCAAGTTCCACTTAAGAAACTACTATGGCCATAGTTTCCATGAACACACGTCCTTAGGATCACCTAAGGGAACACATTGTCTCAATTTCATGAGAAATCATGGTACCTCTATTGAGAATACCTATTGCCAATATATTCCATCAACCGTAACCTAATCTAATGGGAATATATAATCAGCTTACAATCGCACCTATAAGTAAAAGTCATTACTAATTTTACCATAAGCTCAATATTCTCTCAAGGTTTAGAGACAACACAATGAAGTAGCTTGGTGAGGCCATAGCTACTTGATAGCCTTAATTCATGACTCATCGTAGGTTCTGTCCAATGTGTAACCATACATACTAGTGCGCTCACCATGGGAAACCCATTCCAATAGCTAAGACCAGCCACCCCTTCAATTAGGAGGTGATGCACTACAACCTCTAATGGGTTGCCTAGATCCACGAACGGGCTATGAACAAGTCATTCAATTGCAAGGAACCTATGACTTGGATCTTCCATGTAACTCCTAATGCAACCAAGCCACATACAATGTAGAAGATGCAAGCAAGAATACTCATAAATTTTATACATGGAATAAGGATAGATAAAAGTGAAACTAGAATATCATTAAATAAATAACGAGTTTCAAAGTCTTTACCTTATGTCATGCTTTTAAGGGCTCTATTCTAACAATGCTTTCATTTATTATCACCCTTGCCTTATTGATGTGCTTGCACTTATCTTTTGGTATCCATTGACTTACTAATCAATTACCATAATTACCTCTACTTGATTAGTAGAGACCTTTGTAAGGCTTAAATCGTTAGCAAATCTAAACATAATAAAGACATTCATTCATCCCTTTAGGCCATGAGATGAATAACCAACCCTGTAAAAAAAAAAAAAAAAATCTAACACCTTAAAACATATCTAGCATGTAAAAACCTAACTTAGGGATCTGATACCAATTGTTAGAAATATTCATATTTCTCCATTCCCTATCCATGAATCTCATAGGGTGCATGCAAACTATCCTAGGCTTCTCTAAATCTATCAAAACATAAACATATGGCTATAAAAATCATATTAGAATAAAGATCTAGAGATAGTACTCATAGCTAGATCTGAATGTTCCTAGATAAATTCCTGGTGGTGAAGAACATGTCTAAATGGTTTGGAGGTCTTGTACACCTAAGATCTTTTACTCAATGACTCAAAACATGATCATGGAAATCCAAAGTGTGGACTTTAGAAGAGTGGAAACCTTGTCTCTATATTTCTCTAAAGGTGGAAGACAACTGACTAAAGTTATTAGGAAACCCTAACCCTTAAGGGGGTATTTATAGGGTTGCCCATTAAGCTTAAGTGACTTGAGCCCATCAAGACTTAGGTCAATCTAGCACAAAACAATTCATAATTGATTAATTAACCACATAAGTCCATCTAATTAATCAACTAGCCTAATTCAGATACCTTGTTCATTATCTCATGTGCAACCTTGCGTAATTACCAAATGCTCTTATGCATAAGAATGAACCTAGAGTCCATCTAACCTTCATAAACTGTGTCATCATGATATATGAGCTTAGAGTGGGGACCAGTAAGATCCATAAGAGTACTAGCTCCCTCAAAATCCAATTTTAGAGTTGATTCAATATTCCACTACAAAGAATTGATTGTGGTCAAATACCTTATGTAAATAACAATGAGACAAAACTCAAGTTCGTGACTTACTAGCCATTGCATATAGACTCCCCATGGACAAGTGTCCGTAATCTAACAAGGTAGTCTTTTCACTTATCAAGATTACATCTCCAATCCTTAAGTTACAGATCCCACTTGTTATATGATCAACTAACATACCTTAGCTCTAAGGAGCATATATCAAATTCCACTAAAGGAATTACTGTGGCCACAGATTTTATGATCACATGTCCTTTAGATTACCCAAAGAGACACATCATCTCAATCCTAGGAGATATCATAGTTCCTCTATTGAGAATACCTATTGCTACTAGTCTCTATAAAAAATAACCCAATCCATAGGGATATATGACCACTTTGGGATCTCACCTATAGGTCAAAGCCTTATGCTAATTTCCGTACAAGCTTGATATCCTTTTAAGGTTGAAAGTCCATGCAATATAGTAGCTTGGTGAATCATGACAATTTATAGCCTTGCATCATATTGACCGTAGATCTTGTCTAGTGTGCATTACATACACTAGTGCACTCAACATGGGAAACCCATCTTGATTCCCAAGACATGCTATCCCTCAAATGAGGAGGTGGTGCACTATAATCTCTTTTGGATTGCCCAAATCCATGAACTAACTATGGACAACTTATCTACTTACAAGGAACCCATGACTTATATCTTCTATGCAACTTCTAATTCACCCAAATCATGTACAATTTAAGAGATATGGGTTGGATGCTCAAATCAATGTCAATACACCAAAGGAATTGCAATGGACAATTAAGTTGAACTTTGTTACATCATGTCTTGCTTTTAGGGGTGCAATCCCAACAATCCTAGGATCTATTCCTTTTATTTATAGTTCCTTTAGATTCTCATCATCATGATGTCGTTGTAGGATCTCTTTTATCCATAATTCCTTTGAATTCCCGTCATCACGACACCATCCCAGAATCTATTCCTTATATTTGCAGTTCCTTTGGATTCTCATCATCGTGACACTATCCAAGGTTCTATTCCTTTTACCCATAGTTCCTTTATATTTTCATCATCACAATACCATCCTAGGTTTTATTCATTTTATCTACAATTTCTTTGGATTCTCATCATCACAATGTTGTATTAGGTTATATTCTTTTTATCCTTAGTCAAACATTCAGAGCCTACATTTGATCCGGAGTTTGCACATTGCATTCTTTTTTTTAGTTGATTTATTGATGTTTAGAGCTTTCTTTTTCATTTTTCATTTGGAGATATTATTTTCAATTTGGTGTTCAGAGCCATTCTTTTCCTATTTTTTGTATTAAAAGTAATAGTTTCTAGAGGTCAATGATGACAATTTTCCACTCCTTGTTCTCATTATTTCATCATATCCATCATGTTTGCCATTCCATCGTATGGGCTTTTCTGTATTCCCTTTACCCAAAGTTTCCCCTCCCCACTATAGAGCCCAGATCTTAGAGTTTATCATGTCATGTGCTAGGATAAAATTTTTGGTCTTTCCTAGTTCTTCGGTATAGTTCATTTTGTTCCATGCATTACTCGTGTTTCCACTGGTATTCCTTACACTCATGATTTTTATCGAGGAGGGACATATTTGTAAACCCTCCATTTTTTCCTCATAGCATATGCAATACTAGGTGTTTTTTGTTCTCCCCATTCGCCTTATAACCATCATTTTGTGTCTTATTTTCACTCATATGACTTACTCTTTTTGAGCCACCTTTGGGGATCCTTTGTTGAGGGATTTATCTAAACCCTTACTATGACCTCAGTAGCCCTCAAGTTTAGTTTAGGATTCATCACTTAGGTGAATTTTAGGATAGTTCACTTCAGTGCATTAGAAGTTCATCGAATCCTAAGTGCATTTTTAACTCATATATGTGCATTTTAGCTTACTCATTTCTAGGTACATTTTGAGACAACTCATTTAGGCACTTTAAACTCACTTTAGCTTGCTTAGACGCCTTTTAGGTAAGTTCCCTCCAAGTTCACTTTTAATCACTTAAGCACCTTTTTGGCAAGTTCACCTAGTTTCACTTTAGCTCACTTAGTTGCATTTTAGGTAACTTTCATTTACGCTCACTTAAGCTTAATTTAACTCACTTTAGCTTACTTTGTTACATTTTAGGTAACTTGCACTTAAATTCACTTAAGCTCACTTTAGCTTAGGTCATCTAGTTTCATTTTAGTTTTTTTTTTTAATAGCACTTTAGGGTAATATTTTATGTCACTTGAACATCATATGCATGAGGTTGAATTGGTTCATGGTATATTGCATAGCATGTGTATGAGATTATCTAGTTCATAGCATATTGCATGATCATGTGCATGGGGGATGTTTAATTCGTACCACTTTACATGGCATGTTACATGACATGTGCATGACTTTATTTTGAAAAACTTGGAAGACTGACTAATTAGACTCTTTTGATTTTTTTAGGACTCCTCCTATGATATATTCAACTACCCATTGATTTGAAAAGGAAAAGATCCTACCATGACATATAACACACAACCATTCTTGGAAGAAATTTGAAATTGAATTTGTTTTAAGAAGGAATACCAAGGTTACCATGATGGATAAGGGAAGATTATGAAATAGGGTTGCCCATTTGACTTCCTCCTAGGTGTACACAACCATCCTTGGAGGAAATTTGAAATTGCCTTTGTTTTAAGAAAGAAAACCAAGGTTACCAATATGGATTGGGAAATGTGAGGTAGTTATCCATTGACTTTCCAAAGTGAATACAAAGCATGCCTTTGAAGAGAAGATTGAGAAAGCATCATTAAAGAAGGTAAAATGGCTGCTCATTGACTTGCCAAAATGAATATAAAGTATGCCTTTAAGGATAAGATTTAGAGGGCCTCATGAAGGAAAGTGGAGGACCTAGACACAACAAGGAGGGATTTTTTTTTTTTTTTTATAAAAAAAAGGAATGGGCAGCATTGAGGGGCATCATCGACGATCGACCATAGAAGGGACACTTGAGATATCAAACCACCCTTGGAGGAGGAGAGAATGACGATCTCTTCAAGAGTCCACCTATAACATGATGGGAACCCTTGATTACTTTGTTCCCATACCCTGGATCTCGTAGGGTGGATGCATCCCTCCCTAAGATCTCTAAATCTATCATAGTGAAATAAAATGACAATAAAAACCATTATTCACTATAGATCTAAAGATAAGAACCCCATACTTGGATCTAGATGTTCCTAAATCAATTTCTTGCTGTGAAGAACATGTCTGAATAGTTTGGGCGTTTCGTACACCCAAGATTCTCCACCCAATGACTCAAACCACGATCTTGGCACTCCAAGGTGTCAGTTTTACAAGGGTGCAAACCTTGAATATCTCACTCTCTTTCTCTTTAGAGGTAGAAGAAGACTAACTAAAGTCATTAGGAAACCTTATCCCTTTAAGGGGATATTTATAAGGTTGTCCACTAGGCTTGAGTGAATTGAGTCCATCAAGGCTTAGGTCACTTAATCTAGCTTAAAACATGCCTTAATTGATTAACTAACCATAGAGGACCTACTAATTAATCAATTAGCATTCAAAGACCTTGTTCATCATCCCCTATACAACCTTACATAACTACCAAAACGCTCTTATGCACAAGAATGAACCTAGAGTTAATCCAACCATCATAAACCCTATCATCATGGTATATGAGCTCAGTGTCAGGACCATTGGGACCCATAGGAGTATTGGCTCCCTCAAAATCCAATTTTGAAATGGATTCAACATTCCACTAGAGAGAATCAACTATACTCTAGTACCCTATATAAATAACAATAAGATGAAGCTCGAGTTCATAACCTACTATACACTACATGTAGACTTCCTATGAATGGTGTCCATAATTTAACAAGGTGGTGCTATTACTTATCAAGATTACCTCTCAAATCCTTGAGTTACAGATCCCACTTATTATATGATCAATTGAAATATTCTAACTCCAATGAGCATATGTCAAATTCCACTGAAGGAATTGCTATGACCATAGATTTCATGATCACCAAAGAGAACACATTGTCTCAATCATATGAGATATCATAGTGTCTCTATTAAGAACACTTATTGCCATAAGTCTCTATCAATAATGACCCAATCCGTAGGGATATATGACCACTTTAAGGTCTCACCTATATGTTAAAGTCTTATGTTGATTTCAACACATGCTCAATATCCTTTTAAGGTTGAAAGTCCATGTCGTATAGTAGCTTGGTGAATCATGACAATTTATAGTCTTGCATCATGATTCATCATAGATCATGTCCAGTGTGCATCACATATACTAGTGTATTATTCACCATGGAAAACTCATCTTGACAGCTAAGACAAGTCATTCTTTCAATTAGAAGGTGGTGCACTACAATCTCTACTGGATTGCCCAAATCCATGACCAACTGTGGACAATTTATCTACTTACAAGGAACCCATGACTTGTATCTTCTATGCAACTTCGAATGCACCCAAGCCATGTGCAGTATAAGAGACGTGGTTTGAATGCTCAAATCAATGTCAATACACCAAAGGGATAGTAAGGGGACAGTTAAGTCTAACTTTGTTACATCATGTCTTGTTTTTAGGGGCACAATCCCAAAATATTTCAATGTCAATTTTATTAACCTTAATCTTTGGTTGTAGGACTATTTTGGTAATTTGGATTTTATCCAAATTTTAATTACCAAATATGCAATAGGATCCCTAAAGGCCATGGGAAATATTTCTTGTTAATTATTCCCTTGTTTTTATTATATGCTCTTGATTAATTGCATATTTGGCCTTAAGATATTTTGGTATTCTTAATTGGAAATAAATTTTCATGTATTTTTTAAAATTAGAAAAATTATTTAAATTGGAACGTGCATAGTTAGGAAATTTTATTTTTAAGGAAAGATAAGTTGGAAAAGGATTAAGAAATTTCATTCCTTTTAAAATTAATTCATAGAGATTTTAATTTTATTTAAAATCTTCTCAAACCTTTAAGATTTCTAAGATTAAAATCTTTCTTTTAAGGAAAAGCTCTTGTTTTTCCAAATCTTTATAAAATAATATTTTCCCTATTTTGCACAAGATTCCGATTTAAAGAAAATAAGTTAATTTTGGAAGTTCATGATAGATAATTTATAATTAAAACAGTTACCAAAATAAGCGTTAAAACCTAAAGAAAAATATTTTTGGTAAAATTTTATGATAAGATTTTTCCAAAATTGGTTGTTGTTAAAATCTACGGCTATTTCTTTAGAACTATCCATTTATTAAACTTTAGGTGGCTTTCTTGTTATTTCTCTATGAAAGAAAGAATGAACTCTTGTGCTAAAAGAATTACTCTCTTGTTCATTGAACTATTCAAATAGAACGGTTTCTTCCTTCTCTCTAGGGTGGCAAAGATTGGAGAACCACCTATAAAAAAAAAAAAAAAACAAAAGGATAGTTCCAAAAGGAATAGTATTCTTATTAGTAACAACCAATTTAAATACATAATCTTGGACAAATCTTCTCATAAAAATTTACTAAGATTACCAAAATAAATTTTTTTTTTTTTAGGTTTTAACACTTATTTTGATAACTTTCTTAATTATCAATTATCTATCATGAATTCCCAAAATTAACTTATTTTCTTTTGATTGGAATCTTGTACAAAATAGGAAAAATATTATTTTATAAAAATGTGAAAAAACTAGAGTTTTTTCTTAAAAGAAATATTTTATTCTTAAAGATCTCAAACATTTGAGAAGATTTTAAATAAAATTAAAATCTTTAAAAAATGATTTTAAAAAGAAAAGAAAGTTCTTAATCATTTTTCAACTTATTTTTTCTCAAAATAAAATTTCCTAACCATGCATATTCCAACTTAAATAAGTTTTTCAATTTTGAAAAATGCATGAAAATATTTTTAATTAAGAAAACCAAAATATTTTAAGGCCACATATGCAATTAATCAAGATAACAAATAACAAAAATAAGGGAATAATTAAAAAGAATATTTCTCATGGGTTTAGGGATCCTGTTGCATATTTGGTAATTAAAAATGGATTAAATCCAAATTACCAAAATAGCCCTATGACCAAAGATTAGGGTTAGTAAAATTGAAAAACCCTACAAGACCCAATTCCCACAAAAAAAAAAAAAAAAAAAAAAAAAAGAGCCCAAACAATTCTTTGTGGAAACAAGTCATCATAGACAAATATGGGGTGGAAGATGGAGTTTGGTGTTCGAGAGAAGTGAGGGGAGCCTATAGTGTGGGAGTGTGGAAAGCCATTAGAAAATATTGGGGAAACATTCGCTCTAGATCCCGCCTTATTGTAGGGAATGGGAGGAAGTCAAATTTTGGAAGGATTTGTGGTGTGAGGACTAAGCTTTAGAAGATGCTTTCCCAAACTTATTTAGATTGGCGATTAACAAGGATCAATGGGTGTGCGATGCTTGGGAGGAGGGGGGAGAGGTGGGAAGTTGGAATCCTTTGTTTTCAAGACACTTTAACGATTAGGAAATGAAAGAGGTGGAGGGCTTGTTCCGAAAAATCCATCCTTTAGTTTTGCATAGTGATGTGGATGATGTTTTGAGTTGGAAGATTATCAAGAATGGCTCATTTTCTATTAGATCTCTCTATTGCTCCCTCACACATGCCTCTAGTGAACCTTTTCCTTGGAGCATTATTTGGAGATCTTGGGCTCCCATGAGAGTTAGCTTTTTTGCTTGGGAAGCATTTTGGAACAAAATTTTGACCATTGATCAACTTAAAAAGAAGGGGTTGGAATATGCCAAATAGGTGTTATTTGTGTAAATTGGAAGAGAAAACTAGTAACCACTTGATCTTTTTTTGTAACAAGGCTACAATGCTATGGAGATTTCTCCATTTTTTATGTGTAGTGGGTCCTACATTCCTTAATCAAAAGGAATTGGATAGCTTGGCATGGTGCTTTTGTGAGTAAGAGAAAGGAAAAGGCTTGGAGGGCTAGCCCCCTTTGTTTAATGTGAACCTTATGGAAGGAAAGAAATGAAAGAGTGTTTAATGACACTGAACGATCCGACCAAGATTTAAAACTTTCTTTTTTGTACACTTTTGTGAATTGGGGTAGGGTGTATTTAGAGAATCATTCTTTGTCCTTGATTGGTTTTATAGAGTGGTTTTTGTCTAGATAGGAGAAATGTTTTTCTTTCCTTTAACCTAGCTTCTTGGACGTTGCCTGTATACTTCATGTGCACTCTTTTCGCCTTCGCTAGGCTTTTCTAATACAATCTCTTATTTGCCTATCAAAAAAAAAAAAAAGAAAAAAAAAGAGCCCAAACAACCAAAAGTGATCCCGTAATAGCATGCTCTTTGTGCAACATTGTTTCATTTGGTCATGTCTCCCACTTTTCAACTCCAAATTACATTTCGTTTAAAGCATTAGATTCTATATTTTATAAGCTTCAAAACTACATGTGATTTTCCAAAGAAACTTGTTAGAAGTAGTCTTGATTTTGCTTCAAAGTGGACATCACTATGTTGCCATACACTTTGCACAACCTTGCTTTAATCGAACATATCTCTTTTGCTTCAACTTTGAATTGTGATCCATTTGAAGTGTTGGATTCCTAACTTATTGGAAGCAACCCTGATTTTGATTCAAAATTAATGTCATTGTGTTGTCATAGATCTTAAAACAAGAACTTCTAAGAAACCTTTTTTTTCTCTTGGGTCATCATAGAATCTCAAAAAGAAACTTCAAGATTCCTTCTCTTCTATTGGGTCAGCATAGATGGATATAAAAAATTTAAAGTTTAATAATAATAAAAATTCCTATGTTCCTATAATGGAGCTTACAACCCATTTATTGAAAGAAAAGATTTTTTACAACCAAATAAAAATTTGATACCCCTTATAGGGTGTAAACCCAATCTAGAGAAAGAGAAAAAGAGATATAACAATTATGATCATCATATTGACATTCATTCATCCCTTTGGGCCATGAGACGAATAAACATACCTTGCAAAATAGAGTTAGCACACCCTATAATGGATCTAACATGCTAGAACCTACCGTAGGGCTCTCATACTAGTTGTTGGGAACCTTGGATTACTCTATTTCCATGCCCTGGATCTCGTAGGGTGCATGCATCTATTCCTAGGGATCTCTAAATCTAATGCAACGAAAAATAATGGCTTCAAAACCATTTTTGAATAAAGATATAGAGAATTGAAACTCATTCATGCGATCTACATGTTCCCAAATCAAAATCCATCCAATGAAGAACACACCTAAAAAAACTGAAGGTCTTGTACACCAAAGATCTTCCACCCGATGACTCAAACCACTATCTTAGAACTCCAAAGTGTGAGCAATGGAAAAAATGAAGATTTGGCTCTCTTTCTTTCTTTCTCTCTCTCTCTCTCTTTGTCTCTTTGTCTCTTTATCTCTCTCTCTTTACAGGTGGAAGACAATTATTGAAAGTCATTAGGAAACCCTAACCCATAAGAAGGTATTTATAGGGTTTCCCATAGAGCTTAAGTCACTTAAGCCCATCAAGGCTTGGGTCACTTAATTTAGCCCAAAATGGGTTTTAATTGATTAATTAACCACATAGGGTCATCTAATTAATCAATTAACCCACTTCAAAGATCTTGTTCATTATCCCTTGTGTAACCTTACCAAATTACAAAAACGCTCTTATGCACAACAATGAACCTAAAGCCAATCCAACCCTCATAAACTGTGCCATCATGGTATATGAGCTCAAAGCAAGAACCACAAGGAACCATAGGAGTACCAACACCCTTATAATGCAATTCTAAAGTCGATTCAACATTCCACTATAGAGAATCAACTGTACTCCAATACCCTATGTAAATAACAACAAAATGAAGTTCAGGTCTACGACCTATTATCCACTACAAGCAGACTCTCCATGAATTGGTGTCCATAATCTAACAAATTAGTATTATCACCTATCAAGATTTCCTCTTAAATCCTTGAATTATAGATCCCACTTATTATATGATCAACTAACCCACTCTAACTCCAAGGAGCATATGTCAAATTCTAATAAAGGAATTATTGTGGCCATAGATTTCATGATCACATGTCTTTTAAATCACCTAAGGGGACACACTACCTCAATCCCATGAGATATCATGATGCCTCTATTGAGAATACTTATTGCCACCAACCTCCATCAACAGTGACCCAATCCATAGGGATATATGACCACTTTAGGGTTTCACCCATAAGTCAAAGCCTCTTGTTGATTTTGGCATAAACTCAATATCCTCTCAAGGTTGAGAGTCCATGCGGTATAGTAGCTTAGTAAATCATGATAATTGATAACCTTGCATTATGATTCATCGTAGTTCTTGTCCAATGTACATCACATACAATACTGCACTGACCATGAGAAACTCATTTCAATGGCCAAGACAAGTCATCCCTCCAATTAGGAGGTGGTGAACTATAGTCTCTACTGAATTACCTAAATCCACGAATTGATTATGGACAACTTATCTACTTACAAGAAACCCATGACTTGTGTCTTTTGTGCAACTCTTAATGCACCCAAGTCATGTGCAATGTAAAAGATATGGGTTGAATGCTCAAATCAATGTCAATACACCAAAAGGATAATTAGGGGACAATTATGTCCAACTTTGTTATATCATGTCATGCTTTTAGGGGCTCAATCCTAACATCGTACACCTAAGATCTTCTATCGAATGACTTAAACCACAATTTTGGCACTCCAAAGTGTGGGCTTTTGAAGGGAGGAATCCTAGGCTTTCTTTATTTCTAGAGGTAATAGATGATTGTCTCTCGAAATTGTTGGAATCCCTAACCTTAAGGGATATTTTTAGGATTTCCCTACTAGGCTTAAGTGACTTGAGCCTACCAAGGCTTGGGTCACTTAACCTAACCTAAAACATGTCCAAGATTAATTGACCACATAGAATCATCTAATTAATCAATTAACCCACTCCAAAGAATATGTTTTCTATCCCTTATGCAACCTTGGATAATTATAAAAACACCCTTATGCATAAGAGTGAACCTAGAGCCAATCACAACCTCATAAACCGTGTCATCATGGTATATGAGCTTAGAGCGGGGACCATAAGGACCCATAGGAGTACTAGCTCCCTAATAATCAAATTCTAAAATTGACTCAACATCCCACTATAGAGAGTCAATTGCACTCCAGTACCCCATGTATATTACAACGAGAAACCAAGTGCTTGAGTCTGTGACCTACCATCCATTGCATCCAGACTCCCCATGAACTGGTGTTCATAATCTAACAAGGTAGTGCTACCGCCTATCAAGATTACCTCTCCAATCTTTGAGTTATGAATCCCACTTATTATGTTATCAATTGACATACTCTACCTCTAAGAAGTATATGTTAAATTTCTATTAAAGGAAATGTTATAGCCATAATCTTCTAGATTACATATCCTTTAGATCACCCAAGGGGACACACTGTCTCAATCCTATGAGATATCATGATGCCTCTTTTAAGAATACCTATTGCCACCAACCCCCATCAATAGTGACCCAATCCATAGGGATATATGACCACTTTAAAGTCTTACCCATAAGTCAAAGTTGTTGGGAACCATGGATTACTCCATTCCCATGCCTTGGATCTCGTAGGGTGTATGCATTTATCCCTAGGGCTCTTTAGATCTAATATAGTGGAAAATAACGGTTTCAAAAATCTTTATAGAATAAAGATCTAGAGATTTGAAACTGATACTTGTGATCTAGATGTTCCCAAGTGAAAATCCATCCATTGAAGAACATGCTTGGAAAAACTGGAGAGTCTCTTTCCCCATATTGCTACCCACATGTGCATCTCATGCGATTCCTATGAACACGCCCTGTGCACATCTAATGCTCTATAACCCTGCATCTAAGGAGGTCTTATACACCAGTATCTTCTGCCCGATGACTTAAACAACTATCTTGGCACTCCAAAATGTGGGCTTTGGAAGAGAAGAGGCTATGACTCTCTCTCTTTCTCTTTCTCTCTCTATCTCTGGAGGTGGAAGACAACTCTCACCAAAAGTCATTGGGAAACCCTAACCCTTAAATGGGTATTTATAAGGTTTCCTATTGAGCTTAAGTGACTTAAGCGTATCAAGGCTTGGGTCACTTTATCTAGCCCAAAATGGGTTTTAATTAATTAATTAATCATATAGGGCTATCTAATCAATCAATTAGCCTAAACCACAGACCTTGTTCATTATCCCTTGTGAAAACTTATGAAATTACCAAAACGCCCTTATGCACAACAATGAATCCAAAGATAATCCAACCCTCATAAACTGTGTCATCATGGTATATAAGTTCAGAGTGGGGACTATTAAGACTCGTAAGAGTATTGGCTCTCTCATAATCCAATTCTGAAGTTGATTCAACATTCCATTAAAGAGAATCAACTTCACTCCAATACTCTATGTAAATAGCAATGAGAC
Organism: Vitis hybrid cultivar; assembly: GCA_022058775.1. NCBI lineage: Eukaryota > Viridiplantae > Streptophyta > Magnoliopsida > Vitales > Vitaceae > Vitis > Vitis hybrid cultivar. The sequence goes on from JAJJMF010000231.1 coordinate 246,114, forward strand.
AAATCTTGAGTCCGCGACCCATTATCCACTGCATACAGACTCCCCATGAACTGTTGTCCATAATCTAATAAGGTAGTGTTATCACCTATCAAGATTACCTCTTCAATCCTCGAGTTACGGATCCCACTTACTATGTGATTAATTTACTTACTCTAGTTCCAAGAAGTATATGTTAAATTTCTATTAAAGAAAATGTTTTGGTCATAGTCCTCTAGATTACATATCCTTTAGATCATCCAATAGGACAAACTGTCTCAATCCTATGACATATCATGACGCCTCTTTTGAGAATACCTATTGTTATTATCCTCCATCAATAGTGACCTAATCCATAGGGATATATGACCACCTTAAAGTCTCCCTCATAAGTCAAAGCTATTAGGAACCTTGGATTGTTTTGTTCCCATGCCCTAGATCTCGTAAGGTGCATGCATCTACCCCTAGGGCTCTCTAAATCTAGAAAATAATAGCTTCAAAAACCATTATAGAAAAAGATCTAAAGATTTGAAAACTCATACTTGTGATCTAGATGTTCCTAGGTCAAAATCCATCCGTTGAAGAACATCCTTGGAAAAACCAAAGAGTCTCTCTCCTCATGCTACTACCCAAGTGCACATCTTGTGTGATTTCCTTACTCATAGCCTATGCATGTCCTTTGCAATTTCTGTGCACATGCTCTATGTGTTGGCATCTTAGATTTAAGCAACAGAAACAATACCAATTTTTTAAAATTTGATCTTTTAGGGTTAAAGTACTAACCTTTAGGTTTGGATGTTCCCAAACCTTAAATTCCAAGTGTTGAAGATGACCTTGAAGTTGTTAAAAGTCTTGTAAACCCACGATCTTTCTCCCGATGACCCAATCTTATTCTTGGCACACTTTTGGTGGAGAGGAAAGGAGGGTAGAGGCTATGTATCTCTTTTTATCTAGACGGTGGAAGACAAAAGTATAGAAACCCTAACCCATATGGGCTTTGGTCACTTAATCTAGCCCAAAATGGTCCTAATTAATTAATTAACCCAATCTAGAGACCCTATTCACTTACCCCTATGCAACCTTGCATAGTTGCCAAAATGCCCTTATGCAAAAAATGAACCTAAAGTCAATCTGACCCTCACAATCCATGCTAACAAGGTATATGAGCTCAGTGCGCAGACCATTGAGACCCATAGGAGTATTGGCTCCATCATAATCCAATTCTGAAGTTGATTCAACATCCCATTACAAAGAATCAACCGAACTTCAATATCCTATGTAAATAACAATGAGACACTTCGTGCTCAGGTCCGTGGCCTACTATCTATTGTGTTTAGTCTCTCTTTGAACCGGTGTCCATAATCTAAACAAAGTGAAAGCTATCAGCCTTTCAAGACTACCTCTACTATCCTTGAGTAACAAATCCTCCTATTATGTATTTAACTAACATGTCTTAGCTCTCAAAGAGCCTATGTCAATTTCCATTTAAGGAACTACTATGGCCATAGTTTCCATGAACACACCTCCTTAGGATCACCCAAGGGGACACACTGTCTCAATCCTATGAGATATCATGGTGCCTCTATTGAGAATACCTATTGCTATCGGTTTCCACCAACAGTGACCCAATCCATAGGGAATATTTGATCAGCTTACGATCTCATCTGTAGGTTAAAGCCATTGTTAACTTTAGCACAAGTTCAATATTTTCTCAAGGTTGAGAGACAACATAATGAAGTAGCTTGGTGAGGTCATGACTACTTGACAGCCTTAAGTCATGACTCACCATAGGTCCTGTCTAATGTGTGACCATACAGACTAGTACACTCACAATAGCAAACCCATCTCGATAGCCAAGACAAACCATCCCTCCAATTAGGAGGTGGTGTACTACAACCTCTAATGGGTTGCCTAAACCCATGAACTAGTTGTGAACAAGTCGTCTATTTGCAAGGAATCCATGCCTTAGAGATCTTCTATGCAACTCTTAATGCACCTAAGTCACGTATAATGCAAAAGGCCATAGCACCATTTTAAGTCCCTAAAAATAGGTCTTTACTAAATAAAGTGAGGCAAACATGACAATTAACTAGGAAATCAATGGATACCAAAATGATCATAGATTAGCATATCACGATAACGAATAAATAAACAAAGTGAGAGTGAGAGCGTACCTTGACAGTAGATAATAAAGTCTATCATGAAATAAAGTTAGTATACAATGATAAGTGTAAAATATCTCACACAAAATCAATCAAAATCAAACAATATCAACCATACAATTTACTTGAATTATTTTTGAAAAAAATGTTATGAAAATTAATTTTTTTTTAAAAAAAAGGAATTTTAAAGAGTCATTTGAGAATGGAGAAATAACAAAAAAAAGAATAAAGAATAAATAAATAAATAAATAAATAAAATTTTGACATTAAAAGAAGAAAAAATCAAGATGATTGCATATGCCTACTGCATGGTGTGTTGGAGGGTGGCCAGATTGCCATTGTCGGCAAGGTTCACGTCATAAAAATCCTACTCCAAACCTAGGGTGGTCTTGGCTAGGGTGGTCAAAGGTGCGCCGCCCATGACATTGCAGAAAAGGGAGCTGCTGCAGTCGCCGGTGGGGCAACAGCCCTGGTCGTGGGCGTCGAAGGAGCAATCATGACAACTCCAGAATGCGGCTGAACCAGGCCATTGGGATGTAGAAGAAGAGAGCTTTGGTTGGGTGGGCATCAACCAAGTTGTGATTGGGATTGATCTAAAACAAGAAAACATCCAGCACGTTTGATGTCTCAAAATTGTATTGCATCATCACATTCCCCTAGTTACCAAAACCCACTCAGTAGAAGTAAACCAATCAAATGTTATTACACCATCACGATGATCAGATGAAGCGTGAGCAAAAGCTCATGAAGCAATAACACAAAGGAGAACTTGAGCATCTTCGATTCCAACAACGATGAGCATGTGAGCTGTCACCAGTGAAGACATATTTGGAGCTACTATGATTGTTCTGAAGACTTTCCTTGTGACCTAAGAAACCCATCTTACTCGAGTGGTCCCAAATCCAATTTTACACAATTAACATCCATTTCTCATCAGAACAGTGGCCTAACTCCTGGGTTCCCCGCTCAACCATCCATAGGTAACTAACAATTTGACATATTCAGGGGCAAATTGAAGAACAGAAGCCTTGTCGATGAATCGGGAAATGGGCTATTGACACCACCATTGCCACCACCACCTCCTCCACCTGAAGACTATGGTACCTTTAGCTTAATCTAGTGCGACTCCTTCTCATCTAACAACAATCACTTATAGGCCACATTAGTAAATGATGTTGCGATCATGATAACTGGCCTTGCCGTGGTCAACTCACCCACCACACTACCTCGACGACTTGGCCATGCCTTTCGACTAAGAAAATGGTTAAACCAATTGCACTAGGCGGCGCAAGAGGCGGCAAGAAGGATCCAGATAATGAAAGTATCTCAAACCTTCCATGTCGCATCAGAAATGCCCCAACGGGCTCCGACTGCTTGATGCTCACATTCGTCTCCATTCCACTCCCACTTAGAACACCAATTCCCCGATGCCGCCGGTAGACATAGGTAGCAACATAGTCGAACACATCAAAACCATTACCCACCTTTAGAATCTAAGCTCGAAGCATGTTTGCACCATCTGGGATTGTACTCTCAGATGGCGATCCACAAACCAAAACATTCCACAACTTGATACATAAGAACAGAGGAATATAGAGAAGAAAAGTTGCTAAAAAAATAGAGCAAGAGTGGGAGATCTAAAGATTTATGAAGCAAAGCCACTTTTCATGAGTTATCAACGGGTTGAGATGTATGTGAATGAAAGCAAATGGATTTCAAATGGAAATCAAAACATGATTGTAAGCATCTCATAAGGAATCCCAAAATAGAGCCAAGGAAATAGGTGCGAAATCAAACATAAAATACATGCAAACAAACTCGGATTCTATAAGAATATGCAAAAGTGCCCAATGCTTGCATCCAAACATCAAAATGGAATCCTAGTATATATAGAAAACCTGATGGAACTGTATGAAAATGAAAGAACCTAGTAGCTTATAGAAATCATACTTGTATTTTTCCCTTCCTAACTCATTTCCTTTGTTTTTCTTCGAAGTTCTTTTTTTCTACAACTCCTTCCTTCTCGAATGCCTTTTTTTTTTTGGACCCCTCTCTCACACCTTGAATCTAAGTACTTCCTTGTTTCTTCATGACCTTCCTATGCTCTATTTTTTCCCCCTAAAAATCCACACTTTTTCCCATGTTGAAAAACCTTTGGAAACTTGGCCTCCTCTTTTTTTTTCAAAGCATCCTTTTTTCAAAGCATCCTTTTTTTTTTTTCCACCCTTAGCTTTTCAAAAAATGGCCTCCTTTCCCATGCAGTCTATTAGTTCCCATATAGCCCTTCATTTTTCTCATTCCCAATCTCCTCTCTTTTTCCGTGCCTCTTCATTGCTTCCACAACTTTTGATGCAGCCCCATTGAGCTGCCATTAGAATTTTCAAGGTTGTGATGAGTCTAGTAATAGGAGGAAGAAAACAATGGGCCTGATATCGATATGTACAAGATGATGCATCGAAAGTGGCATTGCTAATGAAATCGTGCATGACAGTCATGTAGTTTCTAATGGACTTTTATTTTCTTATCAAAAATAATTCTTTCGTTTTTCTTCAAGAAACTTTTTTTTAAGTAAATAAAATAAAATAAGTATTTTAAAAAAATAAATGAAAATAAAAAAATAAAATAAAAAATGAATAAAATAAAAAATAAAAAAATAAAAAAGTAAAAACATAAAGTAAATAATAATAATAATAATAATAATAATAATAATAAAAATAATAAAGTAATCAAAATAAAATATAATGGTAAGAATAATAATGAAAACAATAAAGATAATGATAACAAAAATATACAATGACCATATATATAAAAAAATTAAATAAGAAATGAATCAATAAATAAATAAATAAGAAGATAAATATCGTGATGACCCTAAATGCCTATGGAAATGATTGCTCTAAACGCCTATGGAAATGATGGCTCTGAACACCTATGAAAATGGTGGCTCTGAATGCCTATGAAAATGGTGACTCTGAATGCCTATGGAAATGATGGCTCTGGACGCCTATGAAAATGGTGGTGGCTCTGAACGTCTATGGAAATGATGACTCTGAACGCCTATGAAAATGGTGGCTCTGAACGCCTATGAAAATGGTGGCTTTGAACACCTATGGAAATGATGGATTTGAATGCCTATGAAAATAATGATGGCTCTGAACGCCTATGAAAATAGCGATGGCTTTGAATGCATATGAAAATCATAAAGAAAATTTTGATAATATCTACACTAGGGATATGCCCTAGTATAACGGCTTGTAAAAATCAAAACATAAACTAGGTAATAACAGATTCTAACCTAAGCTTGATAATCTCAAAGAAGAGGGTATGCCCTAGTATCAAGGTTACATCAAGCTGCTAAAATGTCAAATGAAACAAGCAGCTGCAAATATCGTAATGAGAAAGAAACAACACATCATGATAAAGGTCTCAAGAAGTATAAACATAAATCTCTTTATATCTCAAATAAATTCCTTGTCAGCTGATCTCAAACATAAAGCTCAATAGATGTACATAATTGTTCAACTGAAAAACGACTATGGCGAAAATATATCGTCTCATAAACTCTTGATTAGGAAGTCCATCGATGCTCTTTGGGTGAAATCTGATGTGATCCATCTCAATCTCAAACAAAGTCATATGTAGCCAACCACAATATCACAAATCATGAAAAAGCTGAAGAATGTGCTTAAATCAGGAGGTAAACTGGCTACGAAAGCAATAACTGATCATGGAGATATTAATCCCTTGTGTAGAGTAGGGAATCATAAATACAAGGCATAAAACTATCCATCTCATCAAAGTGAGGAATATGCCCCAGTGTAACAGATGGTTCTCTCATGAAGCAAGTAATCAATACTGACCATCCGCCCATGGACTACTGTCCCAGTCAAATCTCCTCAATGAGAAAGGGATATGCCCTGGTATGGCACCCGATGTCGAATCTCAGGAGGAATGAACAACACTGATTATCCATTCGTGCATCCAACAATCACACAAATCTTAGCATCCTAATGAAAAGATAAAATGCTCATATAATGATGACCCAAAGTATTGGGCCAAGGTGTAACAGAGTAGATGCATAGCGTATGACAAATGTTTATCATTACCAATCAAGCATCTCCACAAATCATGGATGTGGGAGTCGTACAAACCGATGACAACTAGGAAAATCCCATGATGAGGGTAATATGCCCTAGTATAGGCATTTGGTGTGTCAAAGAGATGGAGTTGATATTGCCAACTGAATACTATCTCCATACTCAGGTTTTTCCAAACATCATCAAACTAAGCAGAAGAGGAACCAAATTTCACTCGAAGCATCTTCCATAAGGGAAAGCACAACAACACCCATATTTCAACCAATCACTAAAACCTGCCCAACTGAAGACTATCGAAGATAACATCTAATCTCATGGCCTTAGGGTGGTCTTACGACATAGATCGTAATGTAGGCTTTAGGTAAATAGGGTGAAAAAAATGAAGGGAAACTAAGCTCAAGTACCCAATGATCAAACCTAATATCCCCGTGTATAAGATGTAATGTGCAAAATAATCTCGTGAGCCAACGAACTCAATAACAAACGGTGTAAGTGTCAATGATGAAATATAAGAGAAAAAAGAAATAGTCAGGTTGTCAATGCAGTATGCAGAGGATATGGGGAGGCTAATAAATCAAAGATGTGTATCAATGTTAGAAAGAAATAAATATGGAATAACCAGCATGAAAAGAGATGATGGGAAATGAATGAGAGAAACGAGAAGGTGCAGAGAATGATGACCAACTCATATTAGTGCAACCAAAGAAAATCTTATCACCAAAGATGGAATGGTAGTGAAGACAGTGATTCGGAGACCCTAGTGATGGGTTACTCCATTCTCACACCCAATGTATATCAACCCTGATCCATGAAGCGAAGGATCTCATGAAACTCTCACCAACCTATTGTCACTCTGAAAAAATAAGTATCACAAGGAGTGGAATGTTCTTAAAAGGCTCACATATGAGCTCAATGATAGATAACCTAATGAACAACCCTCAAATATCAACGAATGCTTAGTGGAATACGCTACTATAAACAAACTTATCGTCACACTTTTTTTTTCTCTTTTTTTATGAGAACACTAGTATCAACAAACCAAAACTCCACTGAGCAAAGAATAGAAATGAATAAACTCTCCTCAATCCTAGATGAAAATATGAATCAACATAAACCCCAGAAGTATGCCAACTCTAATCACTGACACGTATATAAAGCCCCAACCAGGAGGTCACCTCTCAAGCTAAGGTATTCAAATCAAAGTCAACGAGTGGAGTAAAGGGTATGACATGGCTACCTTGATGCACTAAAAATGTGAAAAGTCATCGATTAGAGAAAATAAAGAGAGTGGGATGAAGGAAGAGAAGACAAACACGGAAATAGATAGAAAAAGAAACAATAATAAAACATAATAGAAGTGGAATAGTAAGATGACGGTAACAGGAAAAAGAAAATAGATCAAAGAGTTAAAACTCATAAGACTATCCAAGTAAAACATACATACACAATCAAGGGCCCCTACCCAAGTGATGAAAGGTAAGTAGAGTTATAAGAAAGAAATACTATAATGTACTCGTGAGGCTCAAGGGGCTAGCAACAGATTGTATGTGAAATGGGTGTGATAAGATATAAGGCTAATTGAAATGATGGCCACCCATCCTTCGACTATGTTAAATGTAATACTTGTTCAGTTGATCCACGTTGGTTGACTCTAAAAATTAGTTTACATCTAGGTCAGTCAACCATGCAGCCCCTTCTGGAGTCAGCTCTCAAATAACATAAGGTCCACCCTAACTAGGTCTAAACTTCCCTCTAGGGTATCCAATCAGACCTCTAAGAATCCTCAAAACCAAATCTCATTTCTGTAATGACCTAGGCTTGACTCATTTCTTGAAAGCTCGAGCCATCTTCCTTTGGTAAGCTTGAATATGGTCTAAAAATCTCAACCTTCTTTCATCCAAAAGGTTAAGTTGATCAAATCAGGCCTGTGCCCACTCTGCCTCAAAAACCTGCTACTCAAGGGCCACTCTCAATGAACCCATTTCTATCTCAACAGGCAAAACAACCTTCATACCATACACCAAGGAGTAAGGTGTAGCTCTTGTAGAAGTGCGAAAAGAAGTACGATATGCCCATAAAGAAAAATGAAGCTTCTCTAACCAATATTGAGAAGTCTCAACCATCTTTCTCAGAACTCTTTTTATATTCTTATTTGTAACCTCTACCGTTCCATTAGTTTGTGGCCTGTATGTAGATGATTTATGATGTTGAATACCATATTTCTGCAACAAAGTTTCAACTTTGGCTCTAAAGTGTGCTTTCCTATTTGAAATCAACTCATGAGGAACTCCATAACGACAGATAATATGTGACCTAATGAAATTGGAAACTCTAGCAGATGTCAACTTTGCATATGATGCAACCTCTACCTACTTAATAAAATAATCTATGGCTACTAAGATGAAATCATGGCTATTGGAGGATTTCGGCGAGATCTTTCCAATGATATCAATACCCCATACTGAGAATGGCCATGGCGATGTCAAAGCATGCAACTCTGAGAGTGCTACATGAATAAGATCTCCATGCATCTGACACTCTGGGCATTTATGAACAAACTGACAAATAATCAGTCTCCATAGTCAACCAAAAGTATCCCAATCTCATAATCTTACGAGTTAACATGTGTCTACCCATATGTAGACCACAAACTCCTGCATGAACCTCTCTCATCACTCAATCTATAGAGGCTTGATCTCAACATAAGAGAAGCATACCATCTGTCGATCGCTTGTATAAAGTCTCTCCACATATCATAAATCTAGTGGCTAACTGTCTCAATGCTCTCCGATCCTTAACTGTTGTAACCTCAAGGTATGTGCTAGATCTGAGAAATTGATAAATGTCATGAAACCATGGTAGGTCATCCTAGACCTCTGTCTCATCAATCAAGTGACAGTAAGTAGGTGCAGATCTAGTCTCAATCAGTAAGGGATGGACTATCATAATAGTTGGAATGTCAATTGTAGAAGCTAGTGTAGCCAAAGTATCAACAAACTGATTTTGTGCTCTAGGGAGATGAATGTATTTCAACTCCTCAAAATTTTCAATCAATAACTCCAGGTAGGCGTGGTATAGCTTTAGCTTTGCATCTCTGGTCTTCCAGTCACCCCGAACCTGTCTGAGTACTAGATTGGAATCACCAAGTGCATCCATCTATGTGATGCCAAGCTCTAATGCAGTCTCCAAACCGAGGATACATGCTTCATACTCAACAATATTATTTATGGTGGGATGGTAATCAGAAAATGTTAAACAAATAGATCTCGGAATGTGGTCACCTTTGGGGGACACCAACAAAACACCTATCCCATATCTAGAATGATTAGTTGCTCCATCAAAGTATATGCGCCAACCTAATAACCTAGTCATAATGGTAAACTCATCATCTAGAAAATCATCATCAATTGGCCTACTCTCGATTATTGGTAAGGACGCTAAATGATCTGCAACAACATTCTCCTTAATGGATTTATGAGAGATGTACTGAATATTAAGTTTTATAAGAAACACTAGCCATCTCATCAATCTACCAACCAAAGTAGGCCTATCAAACAAGTATCTCAACAAATCAAGACGAGAAATCAAATGCACTGAATACTCTGTTATGTGATGCCTCAATCTCCTGGTGACCCAAACTAGTACCAAGCATAAGCACTCAATCACAACATATTTCATCTCATACTCTAGCATCCTCTTACTCAAATAGTAGATAGCTTGCTCCTTGAATTGTCAAGCTGAGCCAACATGCATCCTAAAGCTATGTCCGAAACTGACAAGTACAAGATCAGAGGACGTCTCGGTATAGGAGGCACCAAAACTAGAAGGGAAATGAGATACTCCTTAATTCTTTCGAAAGCATGCTAACAATCATCATTCCAGACTGTAGGTTGATTCTTCTTTAAAAGATGGAAGATAGGCTCACATATATCTATCAATCTGGTAATGAAGCAACTGATATACTACAATCTGCCTAGAAAACCTTTTACGTCTTTCTCAGTCTTGGGCGTAGGCATGTCAAGTATGACTCTAATCTTATCAGGATCTACCTCTATGCCTCGCTCACTGACCATATATCCCAGCAATTTCCCAGAAGACACACCGAATATGCACTTTTTGGGATTCAGTCTCAACTTGAATTTCCTGATCCTTTAAAAGAATGTCTCTAGAACTGCCAAATGGTCTGCCCTATCATGGGACTTTACTATCATGTCGTCAACATACACCTCAACATCCCTATGCATCATATCATGAAATAAAGTAGTGGCAGCTTGCTGATTGGCTTATGCATTTTTCAATCCAAATGGCATGACTTTGTAACAATAGGCACCTCACTCGGTGATGAAAGCAGTCTTTTCTATATTCTCTGAAGCCATCAGAATCTTAATATATCCCAAAAATCAATCCATAAAAGATAACATCGAGTGGCTTGCAGTGTTGTCCACTAATAAATCAATGTGGGGTAGAGGGAAATCATCCTTAGGATTGCCCTTATTAAGGTCTCTGAAATCAACACAAACCTTAACCTTGCCATCCTTTTTGGGAACTGGAACGACATTAGCTAATCACTCAGGGTACTCAACTACTAATAGAAATCCTACACTGAGTTATTTCTGAATCTTTTCTTTCACCTACAGACTCCAACGTGGGTGTAATTACCTCAATTTCTGCTTAACTGGTCTGGCATGTGGCAGGATGGACAGATGATACTGAACTATAGAGGGATCAAGGCCTGGCATGTCCTCATATGACCATGAAAAGACATCCAAGTATGATTAAGTAAATGGATGAGGTTATCCCTTTCATCAATGGATAAGGGTGATCCAATTTTCAACTCTCTAGGCTGATTAGCTATATTGAATTCAACAATCTCAACATCCCCTACTATAGGGGTAGCCTTCTCATTTGAATCATGTTGTGTAGTCTCATCATCTATATCAAGTATCTGTGAAGTGGGTGAATAAGGTGCAAGTAACGAAACATAGTCAGAGTGGGTGACAAATCCCAATAGAATGTCAAATGAAAGAGGTGGGTCCACAGAGTCGGATGCTCCTTGAATTAGGCCAACAGTGCCCTCATACATATCATTAGTAGGAATAACAAAAGTAGGAAGCTCAGGAGCAAGAGCAGTCTAATCCTCCTCAGTAATCTTGATGACAAATACTAAAAAAAGCTCTAATGGCAAGAAAGGCTTGCGCTGAACTGCATCAAGGAACTAACTGATGCCTAACATGTCCATCGCATCATGATACTCATCATGAGGAGCTACTCCATCAATCATATCTGCAAGCTCAATGACTACCCCATAATCAGTTGTCTTATTTGGGAAGCACAAGGAGAATAAGTTGGCTGGATTCGGAGATGGTGGAGCGATCGTCATAGAAGCTAACACGCCAGGGATCTCATCACCCATCTGCATCTGATGAAGCATATGTTGAAGCTCATCCATTGTACTATCCTTAACACCCATCTCCTCAACACGAGGCTGAACCTTTAATCCCCTAACAAAGTATTCGAGTAAACTGAAAGTGTAAGGGTGAATAGGATAATTAAATGGGATGCCAGACAATCGAACCCTCACCTTATCCTTACGCAGTTGTGCCATATAACGAACATCATCCTCTAAAGGGGTGAATCCAACTCCAAAAGGGGTATCATGATCAATAGTAGTCACAAGCCCACTAGATCCATGTTGGCGTCATCCTAACCCAAAACCAAGTAGAAAGGACATGCCTCTCATCATATCAAGAATAAGGGTACTACTATGCTGGTCAAATGACATGGCCACGAAATCTCTGCAAAAATCCTGAATCTCAAGGGTTTGTATCTCATTAAATGTGAATTCTGTTAGAAAAAAATCATCATCACTGTGACTAATCTGCAATATTGGCTCAGATGATGAAATCATGTCTCTGGTAGACTATACTGTAATAACCTGCCCATCATGGATAAACTTCACCTTCTAATGAAGGGAAGATGGAATAGCTCCAGCCTGGTGAATCCAAGGTCAGCCCAAAAGTAGGTTAAAAGATGTAGGAATTCTCAAAACATGGAAAAGTATAGAGAATGTGGTTGGGCCGATCAGTAAATCTATAGTCAAAGTGCCCATGACCTCTGTTTGAGTGTTGTCATAAGCTCTCACTGTCTGTGTAGAGGGACCAAAATCTGAGGGTGAAAAGTCGAGGGCTACAATAGTGGCTAATGGACAAACATTCAAGGTAGAGCCATTGTCCAATAGGACGGACAGGACTCTATGGCCTAAACAATCAACTAAAATCTAGAGATGACGGGTGTGGTCGAAACCCTCTGGTGGTAAATCATCAGTAGAAAACACAATGCAAGTGACCTTATCGACTGTCATCATATGAATCAATCCCTCTAGGGTAGTAGAAGTCTCAACACATATCTGACTCAAGGCTCGAATAAGTGCATCTCTATGAGTACTAGAAGTGGCCAACAAACTCTAAATGGATATCCGAGCCTGGGTGCTCTGCAACTGTCTCAAGGTCTCATCATCTTCCCTCCTAACTTCCTTGCGAGAGTCCATACCATCAAATGGTCTAGTAATTGGAGGTGCAGTCTGAGCTATCCTCCCACTACGAGTCATAACCTGTACATCCACATCAACATCCTTATGCCATAGAATAAACGGAGCAAACATGTCCCCATGCCCAGCATCTGATGGCGTAGAAGGAATCAACTATAGTGACATTCTATCCGGGATCAAACTGAATGGTGCAAGGATCGAAAAATATGATGTAACTCCTACAATCTCATAGCCATCGTTTGGAACAATCATCTCAGACAATCCATTATCCCAACTCAGCATGTGTATGACGTTATCCTGAACAAAATCCATGTGATGAATACCACTAGAAGGCGAAGACACTGAATATGCGGTGTGAGCAGGTAATGGGTTCGTGGTCATACTTGGTTGCCCCAAGTTAAACAAACCCTGATCTATTAAGTCTTGAATAGCATGTCTCTGAGCAGAGCAGCGATCAGTGTCATGTCTTGGACCTTGATGGTAAGCACAGTGAAGGTCCAACCTAAATTGAGGTGGCATAGGCTAAGGTGGTGGTCTCGATGCCAATGCAGTCAATAATCCTCTCTCTACGAGCTTCTGGAAAGCTTGACTCAAAGGCATTCCCAACTGGGATAACTGTCGCATCTATCTTTATGCAAGTGGAGCCCTAGGCTAGAGATAATAAGCGGGTGGCCTCTGTGTAGCCTAAGTATCATAAACTAGTTATGGAGTTGGGTGTAGATATGTGGGAGACATAGGTCTAGAAAGAACAGGTGACCTATACTATACAGGGGGTGATGGCGGGTAATAAACTCCGGAAGTTTGCCCAATTGTCTAATAATATCTAGGGGGACTCGGTCTGGTGGCACTTATGGAACTGATGTCCCCTAACCCCTGTCTAATAGTTGGTTTCTTCTCCTTCGAGTTTTAAGAGGAAGAATCAGGCCACAATCCTCTAGCAATACCCTTCTCAATACCATATAATGCCTGCACCAAAGATCTAAAGTCCACGTGTGGGAATCCCATCAAATGCCTAACAAATTGAGGCTACAAGCTCCTCATAATCATGCTGATATGATCCCTCTCAAATGGCCTATCAATGATCTAAGAAATCTTTTCCCTCAAACGGGAAATGAATGATGTGATTGTCTCATTAGGCCTCTGCCTCAAGGCCTTCAACTCCCTCTGTGAGACATCTATGACAGTGTTAAATGCAAATTGTAGTAGAAAATCTTGGGCTAAATCATCCCATGTACAACGGTGTGACACATCCAAAGAAGCAAACCGACACTGGGCCACCCCACTCAAGGACATGGGGAATAGCATAATCATCTGAGCCTCATCCAAATCGTAGGTGATTCGACTCATGGTAGCTTAGCTTTAAAGGCGTATCAACAAAATTTATACCTTAAATACTTTTACTAAAGTAGCCAAGCTACTATAGCATAGTGGTTCTAGGATAATTCACTGGGAAGGGTTTTCGCAAATACTAGTGATATTCAAATTAGGAAAATAGGTGATTTTCTTATAGATGTTAGCTTTAAAAGAAGATGTAAATGTTTTAGAAAGATTTAAACTAATCTAAGCTAACATTAAAGACTAAAATGAAAGGGTGTAAAAACAAGTTTCTCAAAGATAGGATAGCTATGCTCTGGCTCTTATGCAAATTGGAAATCTCAGGATAGGCTCCTCACGTTGGGGTTGCAACTATGGTGATGCTTGCTTCCCGAACCGGTATGGATTTAGCAAATCAAGTTTTAATCCTTTAAAATGGCAAAACATATGGTAGTGAATTTCATCAATGGTTATTCACCTTAGACTTCCTTTGAATGGCTCGTAAGAGATAACTAATGGTCTAAAGCCAAAAGCTTACCAAATATTGGCAACTCAAAGTCATTCCAGGTGATAAACTCACCTTTCAATGGCCATTGAAATTGGTTCTAACGGATTAATGCAAAACTAAGAAATTGAAAACCTCACCTTCCAATAGCTCGTAGGAGATAACTAATGGATAGAAATCCAAAAGCTTATCAAGCATTGGCCGTTGGAAGTTGTCCAAAGGAAATAAAAACCAAACTTTGCATTAATGAACCTTTAATGAAAAACGACTACTTTACCTTCCAGGTGCGAGAAATTTCCATGGGATTGCATCCAAGTCATCACATAACATCCATACTTTGAGAAACTAAAAGTTTTAGCCAATCATCCTCTGAGGAAAAGCCCTCAGAGGCTGTTTGGCTACTAAGAAAATAGAAATAGGGAAGAACAGGAGAAAAGAGAAAAACAGAGCAAGGCTCTGTATATTCTATATATTTATATATCTATTTCCGTCTATTTCTCTCTCTCTTACAATGGATGCAAGGGAATATATATAGAGAAGTTTTTCCAACCTTCCTAGCTAAGAAATCTTATGATTGGTGGATTACAAGGAGAAGAATGGAAATTTATACAAAAATATCTAAAAGAAAATATCTCGCGTGGAGTCGGCGGAACAGAGGAAAATTTGCACCACGCATGGGGTGTGCGAGTGTTGTGCGAGTGTTGTGCGAGTTTCACACAAGCTGAAGGTGTTGTGCGAGTGTTGTGCGAGTTTCGCACAAGCTTTGCACAAGCTTCGCACAAGCTGAAGGTGTTGTGCGAATTTCGCACAAGCCTGGAGCAGTTGTCTTCCGAAGGCCATATTTTCCTCATTTCAACTCCAAATCATACACGGTTTGAAGCTTTGGATTCTTGACTTCTTGAGTTTTGAAATGGTATATAGTATGTAGAAAATGGACTTCGGGAAGTGCTCCAAAAGTGTGAAGGAAGACTGCAGCTGCTGTCCTCTGTTTTCTTCATTTTCTCTTTGTTTCTTGATTACTACCCAAAAAGTGCTATTTTACACCTTTAATGCATTATGTTTTAAGCACTTTTGTGTAGTAGTTCTCCATCTTTAGTCCAATTGGCATGTTAAGGACCTAGCAATGTCTTCTAATCATATTTGTGGCTAGTTTTAATGTTTTGACAGCTTTTTGGATCATTAAGACAAGTCAAGCAAAGGAGAGAAGCAAAGAGAAGCAAAGTGAAGCAAAGTGAAAAAATCAGAGGACAGCAGCTGTAGTCTTCTTTTGCACTTTTGGAGCACTTCCCGAAGTCCATTTTTTACATACTATATACCATTTCAAATCTCTGGAAGTCAAGAATCCAACGCTTCAAACCGTGCATGATTTGGAGCTGAAATGAGGAAGATATGGCCTTCGGAAGCCAACTGCTCCAGGTTATGCGAAATTCGCATAACACCTTCAAAATTCGCATAACCCATGCGTGTTGCGAATTTTCCTCTGCCTTTGCCGACTCCACTTTAGATATTTTCCTTTGTATTTTGTGATTTAATTTCCTTTCTTATCCTTGTAACTAACCAATCACAAGCTTTTGCTTTTGTAAAGACTATATAAGGGGTGGAAATCACCTCTTGGAATATATAGAATACGTATTACGTTTGACACTGAGATTTTTTACAGAGCTCTCTCGTTTCTCTTTTCTCTTTATTATTTTCTTTTTCTTGGAAGCCAAACAACCTCTGAGGATGTTTGCCCGGAGGATGAGAGGCTAAACTTTCGGTTTCTTGGAGTAAAGGAAGCTAGGTGAAAAGTCCAGATGAAAAGGTGGAAAGCTTCCATGCATTAAATTCAGGTAGTTGGAATTCATAAATGGCTTCTAAATCCAAAGTTTTGCTTTAAATCCCTTAGAATCACTTTGAATGACCAATACATGGTAAGCTTCAGGTCTTTATGGATGCTTATTGCTAGATCCATATTAGTCCATTAGTTATCATGTACGAGTCATTGGAAAGTGATTCAAGGTGAAGACCCATAGTGTCTTAAGCCATTAATGGACCTTGACTACCATTTCTATTGACCTTTTATGGATTAAATCTTCATTGTCAAACCTATACCGGTTCGGGAAATAACTATAGGTTAAATCCCCAATGCGAGGAGAAAAATCCAGAATTTTCCACTTTCTATTCTGAACTTGATCCTAGCAACCCTTAGCTCCGGGAGACTTTCTTTCTTCCATTTTTAATTAGTTTATGTTAGTTTAGTTTCAAACACTTTCAAAACAAATTTTATTTTCTTTTAAACTTTAAGTTTTTGATCAAGGAAATCATTAAATACAATTTCTAATCTTGAGTATATCATTGGTAGAATGAAAACCCATCCCAGAGTTCGACCTTAGAGCCACTATACTATAGTAGCTTTGCTACGTTAGTATGAGGTCATAGGTTTTATAAATGTTTTTGATTAAATGACCCAATTGGAGTTACACGCGAATCATTTCTCTTTGCTTCTCTCCTTTGCTTGGCTTGTCTTAATGATCCAAAAAGCTGTCAAAACACTAAAACTAGCCACAAATATGATTAGAAGTCATTGCTAGGTCCTTAACATGCCAATTGGAGTAAAGATGGAGAACTACTACACAAAAGTACTTAAAACATAATGAATTAAAGGTATAAAATAGCACTTTTTGGGTAGTAATCAGTGGGCCTTCATCATAGTATTATATAGTCTCAAATGAATGCAGGGGCATCCAATCCCCATGTATTGCTCGATCTCTAGCATCCTGAACTTGGCCGACAAACTGGCCACTAGTAGTCCATCAAAATCATCCCATACCATCCCTCCATTTGATACTCTTAACTGTCTCATCCTTTACTCAAGCCTATCTTTGCGTGCATAGGCATCCTCCGAGGTCGGAACAACCTTCATGGCAAGCGGTGGAGCAACCTGAGTTTGATTCTGTAAAGTAAATGGTATAGGTTGTGGAACTGTCTAACCAAGTGGGGAAGGTGGTGGTATCTAAGTGTCCTGTGGAGCTATTTGACTAGGCAGGAAAGGTGGAGGAATAGTGGGATCATACTGCACACTCTCCTAAATTGGAACCTGTTGGGCCTACTGCCTATCCATCCTCTGAACAAGACTAGTTATGGCCTCCTGGATCGAAGCCATAGCAGCAGCGAACTGATCAACTGTAACCACCTACGAATCCATGTCTGTCTGATCTGACTGGTCTGACACTTTGATCAATCTACCTCTAATTCTGATCCAAGAAGCTGAACCTAGACGAACGTATCAATACTCCTATAATAGTGGAAATACTAGATAAGATACAGTGTAAGGGAAACTCTATAAGGAATGTCTATCAACTATGTAAGAAGGTAACCTGGAAGTATTCAGACTGATATTCAATTCTAAGCAAATATATAAGAGACTACTATGAAGATAACTAGACCTATCACCATTAACTCGGCTTTGAAGGCCCATAGATGCACCCACGTGTAGGAAAGGAATCCTAATGGGAGGATCTAAGGCTCAACCTACAAGGTTAAGGTGGCTCTAAAAGAAGAAGGGTAGACTTTAAAAGATCCCTAGCAGAAACGATCATACCCTAGGCGGTACACAACCCTCTGCATACCTCCGAAGAGACGAGGCGCTTCAATGCAAGGTGGTCATCACCTCCACACATGCACTACCTCGACATCCCAAGTGGTTTCATATGGTGAAAGCTCTCGCAACTCTCAACACTTAATAGTAAACTAAAGTGTGCAGTGAGTGGTGTGGGAGTATCTGAAAATCCTATGAAGCTGAAACAGAAAAAAAGAAACACATAGGTCACACAAATATCCATGAAACCTAGCTTTGGGCTATACAAGTCTTCAAATATCGAACTCCAATCAGCACCAGTGTGTCAGTCTCGTCCAGAATGCTTCCAAACATCGATATAGCCTGCTAAACCTTACTCCTAACCAATAGCTTGGTCAGAGAAACAAACACACACAAGGCCTCACACTTGCAAAAGTAAGAGCCGAAATAAAGGAAATGAACGAAACCAGTGGGTTGAAGGTAAGGGGATAGATGTGCGACCCATATAGACAAGCAACATGCAAACACATAGGAGAAGAACAGTCATGAAACAAACAGTCAAGCAAGACACTAATATATCATCCATGTTCACACACAAGCTAAACGAGAATATGATAATCAAAATGAATAGCAACAATGATAACATACTCGAAAATAATCAAGATATACAAGCAAGAGAATCAATACTAAGACAAGATATACAACAATATGAACATACATGTCAAAATGAGTAGGATAATCATGGCAATAGTAGAATCTATATGTTAAGACAAATAAGAGAATCAATTAATATCATTAGCATGTCAATATCTTAATTGGATATAGCAATCAAGCATATAAAATCGCCACATCAAAATCCTCAATGTGTTATGATCACTCAAGCATAAAGAATCACAAAAGGAAGGTATCCATCAACTAAGAAATCAAACGTCATCTTTGCCTCAACTTAAGTTCAAGCTTGACCCTCAAAAATCCCCATTGGAGTCACCATTTTGTGGACCTCGCATTTTAGCTCGATGCATTCCCACTCGATGGCATGACTCTCTTTTTGTTTATTTGGTGAAAAATATGATTTTTAGAAAAGACTTGGAGTTGCCACTCATTTTTGTTTTATTTTTAAGGGAAAACAAACTAAGAAAGAAAACCCTAAGTGTGACTCCTTATTTGGAAAAGACAATCTATGGAAAACTAAAGTCGAGTCCGAGGGTTAGGTTACTTATTGGGAATGTACGAAAAAAAGGAGGTCATATCACCCCTCTAAGTCCCTAGAAACGGGTCTCTACTAAATAAAGTGAGGCAAACATGACAATTAATTAGGAGATCAATGGATACCAAAATGATCATAGATTAAAAGCAGTTCATGATAACGAATAAATAAACAAAGTGAGAGTGAGACCATACCTTGACACTAGGTAATAAAGTGTTATCATGAAACAAAGTTAGTGTACAATGATAAGTGTAAAATATCTCACACAAAACCAATCAAAATCAAACAATATCAACTATACAATTCACCTGAATTATTTCCGAAATTTTTTTTATGAATGGTGGACCCCCACCAAAGCCCAATTTATTTTTGTTATGAATTAATTCTCATAAATTCCATTATTTTGGAATTATGGAAATTTATTCATTTTTTATATTAAAAAAATATTGAAAATGGGAGTTTTGAAAATTAAATTTGAAATTTGGGAAATTTGAAAAAATATTTGAAGATGGCCTTTTAAAAATTAAATTTGGAAATTGGAATTTTGGAAGATTATTTGAGAACGATATTCTAAAAATTAAATTTGGAATTTTGGAATTTTGGAAAATTATTTGGAAATGGTATTTTAAAAAGTTAAATTTGAAAATTTGGAATTTTGGAAATTTTGGAAATTGTATTTTAAAAATTAAATTTGATATTTTGGAAATGGTATTTTAAAAATTAAATTTGAAATTTTGGAAATTTGGAAATTTTGGAAATAGTATTTTAAAAGTTAAATTTGAAGATTTGGAATTTTGGAAATTTTTTGAGAATAGTAGTTTTGGAAATCATTTGAAATTGAAATCTTGAAAATTAGATTTTTTAAAAAAAAATGGAATTTTAATGAGTTATTTGAGAATGGAGAAAAAAAATAAAGAATAAATAAATAAAATTTTAACATTAAAAGAAGAAAAAATCAAGAGGATTGCATATGGCTACTATATGGTGCGCTGAGGGTGGCCAAATTGCCACCATCGACGAGGTTTACATTGTAAAAATCCTACTCCGAACCTAGGGTGGTCTCGGCAAGGGTGGTCGAAGGTGCGCCGCCCATGTCATTGTAGAAAAGGGAGTTGTCACAGCTGCAGGTGGGGCAACAGCCCCGACCATGGGCGTCGAAGAAGTAGTCGTGACAGCTCTAGAATGCAGCTGAACTAGGCCAGTGGGATGTGGAAGAAGAGAGCTTTGGTTGGGTGGGCGTCAACCAAGCAGTGATTGGGACTGATCTAAAACAAGAAAACATCTAGCACATATGATGTCTCAAAATCGTATTGCATCATCACATCCCCCCAGTTACCAAAATCCATTCACTAGAAGTAAACCAATCAAATGTTATTACACCATCACGATGATCAAATGAAGCGTGAGCAAAAGCTCTTAAAGCAATAACACAAAGGCGAACTTGAACATCTTCAATTCCAGCAGCGATGAGCATGTGAGCTGTTGCCAGTGAAAACATATTTGGAACTGCTATGATTGTTCTGAAGACTTTCCTTGTGACCTAAGAACCCCATCTTACCCGAGTTGTGCCAAATCCAATTTTACGCAATTAGCATCCATTTCTCATCAGAACAGTGCCCCAACTCCTAAGTTCCCCGCTCAGTCGTCCATAGGTAACTGATGATTCAACATATTCAGGGGCAAATGAAAGAACGAAAGCTCTATCGATGAATCAGGAAATGGGCTATTGACACCACCGCTACCACCACTGCCTCCACCACCTGAAGACTATGGTACTTGCAATTGCATCTAAAGCGGCTCCTCCTCATCTAACAACAATCACTTATAGGCCACATCAATAAACGATGATGCAATCATGATAACTGGCCCTGCCACAGTCAGCTCACCCACCACACTACCCCAACGACTTGGTCATGCCCTTCGGCCAAGAAAATGGTTAAACCAATTGCACCAGGCGGTGCAAGCAGTGACAAGAAGGATCCAGATAACGAAAGTATCTCAAACCTTCCATGCCGCATCAGAAACGTCCCAACGGGTGTCAGCTGCTTGATGCTCACACTCGTCTCTATTCCACTCCCACATAGAACACCAATCCCCCGCTGCCACCAGTAGACATAGGTGGCAACACAGTTGAACACATCATAGCCATTACCCACCTTTAGAATCTAAGCTTGAAGCATGTTTGCACCCTTTGGGATTGTACTCTCAGATGGCGATACACAAACCAAAACATTCCATAACTTGATACACAAGAACAAAGGAATATAAAGAAGAAAAATTGCTAAAAAAAATAGAGCAAGAGTGGGAGATTCGAAGATTTATGAAGCAAAGCCACGTTTCATGAGTTATCAACGGGCTGAGATGTATGTGAATGAAAGCAAATGGATTTCTTATGGAAATCAAAACATGATTGTAAGCATCTCATACTGAATCCCAAAATAGAGCCAAGGAAATAGGTACGAAATCAAACAAAAAATACATGGAAACAAACTCGAATTCTATAAGAATATGCAAAAGTGCCCAATGCTTGCATTCAAACATCAAAATGGAATCCCAGTATACATAGAAAACCTGATGGAACTATATGAAAATGAAATAACCTAGTAGCTTATAGAAATCATACCTATGTTCTTTCCTTCCCGACTCCTTTCCTCTGTTTTTCTTCCAAGCTCATTTTTTCTACAACTCCTTCCTTCCCGAATGCCTTTTTTTTTAGACCCCTCTTTCACACCTTCAATCAAAATACTTCCTTGCTTCTTCATGGCCCCCCATGCTTAGTTTTTTTTTTCCCCCCTAAAAATCCTCTCTTTTTCCCATGCCGAAAAACCTTTGGAAACTTGGCTCCTTTCCTTTTTCCAAAGCATCATTTTTTTCCACTCTTAGTGTTTAAAAAATTAGCCTCATTTCCCATGTAGTGTATTGGTTCCCATGTAGCCCTTCATTTTTCTTCTTCTCAATCTCCTATCTTTTTCTGTGCCTCTCCATTGCTTCCATAACTTTTGATGCAGCCCCATTGGGCTGCCACTAGAATTTTCAAGGTTGTGATGAGTCTACTAATAGGAGGAAGAAAAGAATGGGCCCGATACCGATACGTATAAGATGATGCATCAAAAGTGGCATTGCTAATTAAACCATGCATGACAGTCATATAGTTTCTAATGGACTTTTATTTTCTTATCAAAAATAATTCTTTCGTTTTTCTTCAAGAAACTTTTTTTAAAGTAAATAAAATAAAATAAAATAAATGAATAAAATAAAAAATATATAAAAATATAAAAAAGTAAAAACATAAAGTAAATAAATAATAATAAATAAAAAATAATAATAGTAATAACAATAATAAAGTAATCAAAACAAAATATAATGGTAAGAATAATAATGATAACAATAAAGATAATGATAACAAGAATATACAATGACCATATATATAAAAAAAATTAAATAAGAAATGAATAAATAAATAAATAAATAAGAAGATAAATAGATATAAGTATGTAACACATATTCATGCAAGCTACGTGAGCCATGTAAGCCATACAAGTGACTTAGGGGTGCTGGAGCAAGCCCCAAAAGGACTAGGTGTACCTAAATGGGCCAGGTGTGCCTAATGGGCCTAAATAAGTCGAAACAAATTGTCATAAATGTGTATCTAGTATCTAGAATGACTAAAAGAGGTAAGATATGTGAGTAACAATAGGCTTCCAAGAACTGCTATAAGGTATTGAAATACTCCTCAATCAAGGTATGTGCCAAGGGGACAAAATAGAGGGTCTACACCAACTCAGTGCAAAGATTCTAAGCATATAATCCATCGCTCTCCAAAGATACTTGAGTATATGCTTGACATCCATCCAAAGCTCTACTAAGGAAATGGACTAATATCCACTCATTATTCCTCCAATAAAGCAAATATCTGGTCTAGCACATAGCATTGAATACTTAAGACTATCCATTGCAGATGCATAGGATACCGCTTTAATGTAATCTCTCTCCACGGATGTCTAGGGACATTAATCTTGAGAAAGGTTACCCAAACCCAAAGGGAAATAGACCCTTATTGGAGTTTTGCATCATGTACTTGACCAAATGTTCATCAATATAGGTGACACAGTGTAATTTTCCTATTCTTGCAATCCTAAAAGACCTTAACCCTAATAATATATTGCATCTTCCTCTAGATTTTCATTAAATAGTGAGTAGACTACCAAATCTTGACCGATGACAATATCCTTACATCATATCTAATGAGTAGATTGTCATCTACTTGCAAGATCTTAGAACATCACCACACTTTCTTATGCCTTCTTGTACACATAAAGGTCATTTGCTCTGAAAATGTTTGCTTGTTGTATCTTACAAATGAGATACACTACAATAGATATGAGTAATCTAATGGATTTGACTATGACCACTGTTGAAAAGGTTTTCCATGGTTGAAAGAAAGTTTCAAACCATAACTTTTAGTTACAATCTTAGCCACAAAAACTCAAGCTTTCCATCTACTCTTGTGTTCCTCTTGTAAACTAACTTACACCTATGGGTTCTATCTCTTTAGGCACTTTTATAGGAACCCAAACTATGTTAAAATACAAAGATTCTAACTACCTCTCTATAGTTCTTTGCCTTAAGTGAGCACAAACACTACTCACTGCTTCATCACAATCTATGTGGTATAAACCTCCCACTATGATGAGGCATTAGTGTACTAGAAATGATAGGAATGGTACGCTTTTAATCCTTTGGATCCATAGTATCTTATACAATGTGGGACTATAGTCTAATATATCTTCCAATCTATATCACTTTTTGCCTTATTCCTTATCATATAGTCTTCATAAAAAAATTTGACATTTGTGTTTACAAATGTCTTCTAATGATCCTGACTATAAAGGTAATAACCTAAAAATCCTCTTATATATCTTATAAACTAATATTCCTCTTTAAAAAAAAAGAGGTATTACATAGTCTATAAGACATATCCCCAAAAGAATCTGGGAAAAATGAGAAACCTATCCACGATTTCACTATGTTCATACAAGTTTGATATCTTCTTTCCACCTCTCTATTTTGCAATAGAGACCAGGTGCCCATAACTAAGAAATAATCTCATGTTCTAATGAAAAAAATCAAACTTACTAGACATATCACATTGATCTAATTGAAATGACTAGGTATGTATACCTAAAAGGTTATCTAATCCTGTCTTAAATTCAATGAATGTATCAAAGGCATTGAATTTCCTATGTGCATATCCAAACCTAGAATAATCATCACTAAAAGTGATAAAATACACATACCCTCCCCATTCATGGACATTAAAAGTTCTATGCATTGAATTTAGACTAAGTGACTATTCTCATCACTTGGTAAAGTGATAATGGAATACATATAAAAAAAAATGATATTGCCTCCCACTAACCTACATAACTAACCTTGTATTTGAAGGTAAGGTAAGTATAATCCTATCATCTAACCTTCTCACTTGTTGAATATCCTATAACGAATTATAGACAACGGGTTTAGAATCTATCCATCCACCACTAAATATTCAACAATGAAAAAACAATGTATACTTTCCTTTTTTCCTTTAGGTAAATTAGACACTCCTTTTCTAGTATCCTAAAAGGTCACAAAGGAATCACTTGCCCTTAAGCTTACTCTCTTATTCCTTTTCTTAAACTTTCCTTATTTGGTGGTGTTCTTCTTCTTAATAGAAGAACCTAAAGAACGTTTGACTTCCATATGAATTCCCTATAATTTTTTATAATCCCTTTTGTCATCTTGAAGGAAAATGTCAAGGTCTAAGATCATATGAATACTAGTTTTCATACCAGTCCTAAGAGTAGCTTGTCAAAGTTAACCTACCCTTATTTCCAAATAATCATTGCAAACTAGAAATTAAATATCAATGTCTCTAGTAATAAACATGTGTTGCTATTGCAATAAATTATCCAAAGATCCAAATACTAGACACTTGGTCTTTTGATCCATGTAATACCACCTTGATATACAACTTTTTCCTTTTGCGAGGTTAGTTAATAAGGAATAGCTAGTTCTTCCTAAACTAGCTTCTATGCAATTAGTCACTATATCCATAATCAAATTAGTCCAATTGATTAGTTAGGCTTGGTCTATTGTGAGAAAGAGAGTGATAAAAAAACCAACATGATATCTGTAACAAAGAATATAACCAAGCATATGACATAATTAAGCATTCAAGGCATTTAGTAATTAATTTAGCAAAAAAGTATCATAAGAATCAAGTCTACGATGTGCAGGTCATAACCTTATTAGTAGTCAGAGACCCTCTCAGATTAATTTCCCTATTTTAACTATGAAAGGTATTTAAAGGCAAGATCAACAACCTTTTATTTGGCCCATGGACTATGCAAGTGGGACTGCGGTTGGCAATTTGACCACTTCATATCCAATGATAAGAGTATAACCATTGTCCTTGAACTATCAATGTCACCAAGTAAGGAACCCCTCTAGTGGGGTGCTTGCTCTCACTATAGACATGTCTAGTCTCGCCCTAACGGAGAGTCCATATCTCTTGATTTCCAGGGCCCAACCCACTGGTGGGGTGGTGTGATACGTTCCCAACTGGTGTCTCAGCTGATTCATGTCCTCTCAATGGTCCCTGACAGTGGTGCCATTTGATTCGTGTCCAGCTGGTGTTCCTTGATTGTGGTCCTCAGAAGGGAGTAATCAACAAAATTTATAACCTATTACACCATGTACTAGGATAGCCTTAGCT
>JAJJMF010000231.1:277237-297131 GCA_022058775.1 Vitis hybrid cultivar
AGCTAAGGCTATCCTAGTACATGGTGTAATAGGTTATAAATTTTGTTAATTACTCCCTGAGGACCACAATCAAGGGACACCAACTGGACACGAATCAAATGGCACCACTGCCAGGGACCATTGAGAGGACATGAATCAGCTGAGACACCAATTGGGAACGAATCATATCTCCCGTGCAATTCCTGTGCACATGCCCTGTGCACATGCTGTGAGTTATAGCCTTGTACCCAAGGAGGTCTCATATACCCAAGATCTTCAGCCTGATGACTCGAATCATGATCTTGGTGTTCCAAAGTGTGAGCTTTGGAAGGGAGGAGACTATAACTCTCTCTCTCTCTCTCTCTGGAGGTGGAACACGACTCTCACCAAAAGTCATTGGGAAACCCTAACCTCTAAAGGAGTATTTATAGGGTTGTCTATTGGGTGTTAGTAAGTTAAGCCCATCAAGGGTTGAGTCACTTAATCTAGCCCAAAACAGGTCCAAATTGATTAATTAACCACACAGGGCCATCTAATTAATCAATTAGCCCAAACTAGAGACCTTGTTCATTATCCCCCCTATGTAATCTTATGAAATCACCAAAACACCCTTATGCATAAGAATGAACCTAGAGTCAATCCAACCGTAAAAAAACCATGTCATCATGGTATATGAGCTCATAGCAGGGACCACTAGGACCCATAGGAGTATTGGTTCCTTTAGAATCCAATTCTTAAGTTGATTCAATATTCCAATAAAGAGAATCAACTACACTCCAATACCTTATGTAAATAATAATAAGATGAAGCTTGAGTCTGTGACCTATAATCCAGTGCATGCAGATTCCCTATGAACTAGTGTTTGTAATCTAACAAGGTAGTGCTATCACCTATTAAGATTACCTCTTCAATCCTTAAGTTATAGATTCCACTTATTATGTGATCAACTGACATACTCTAGCTCCAAGAAACATATGTCAAATTCCACTAAAGGAATTACTATGGCAATAGATTTTATGATCACATGTCCTTTAAATCATCCAAGGGGATAAATTATTTCAATCCCCTGAGATATCATGGTGCCTTTATTGAAGATACTTGTTGCCACCAACCTTCATCAATAGTGACCCAATCCATAGGGATACATGACCACTTTAGGATTTCACCCATGGTCAAAGTCTCCTTTTGATTTTAGCACAAGCTTAATATCTTCTCAAGGTTGATTGCCCATGCAGTATAGTGGCTTGGTAAATCCTAACAATTGATAGCCTTGCGTCATGATTCTCTATAGGTCCTAGCCAGTGTGCATCACATACACTAGTGAACTCACCATGGGAAACCTATCCCAACGACTAAGACAAGCCAACCCCCAATTAGGAGGTGGTGTACCACAATCTCTACTAGATTTCCTAAATCCATGAACCGACTATGGACAACTTATCTACTTACAAGGAACCTATGACTTGTATCTTCTGTTAAACTCCTAATGCACCCAAGTCATGTACAATGTAAAAGACATAAGTTGAATGTTCGAATCAATGTCAATATACCAAAGGGATAGTAAGGGGATTGTTAAGTCTAACTTTGTTATATCATGTCTTGCTTTTTGGGGCTCAAACCTAAGAAAAGACTCCTATTGACTTTGCCATAGACTCAATATCCTTTCAAGGTTAAGGGTTCATATAGTATAGTAGCTTGGTGAATCATGATAATTGATAGCCTTACATCACGATTCACCATAGGTTTTATCTAGTGTGTATCACATAAACTAATGCACTCACCATGGGAAACCATCCCAACGACCAAGACAAGTCATCCCTCTTATTAGGAGGTAGTATACTATAGTCTCAAATACATTACCCAAATCCATAAACCGACTATGAACAAATCATCTTTTTATAACGAACCCATGACTTAGATCTTCTATGCAACTCCTAATATACTTAAGTCATGTACAATCCAAGTGATGTGGGGCTTGTATGCTCAAATAATTTATTAATGCAAATGGAAAACCAAAAAACATAACTAAATAAGTTTACAGATGTATCTCATTCTATTACATCATGTCATGCTTTTTCAGACTCAATCCTAACAAAATTATTGTGTCATTATCCAACACTCATGCAAGCCTATGTATTATTATCATATTCAGAATTACATTATAATATAGCTTTACAGTGTGAATGGTTACACATAAGAAAAGAGTGCATTACGTTTTTTGAGGAATGATGGTGTTAATATATTCCTCTAACAATTCATCAAATGTATACAATAATTTATTAATGATGGTTAGAATATATTCCTGTGGACCCTCTCCCAATCCACCGACCGACATGACTTATGATTAAAAATAGGTGGAGAAAAAGCATTTTTCAAGTTTTGGAAAATCCGTCTCTGATGAGGAACAGTTTTGTTTGGAGTCACCACTTACTTTTTATTTTTATTTTTAGGGAAAATTAAGTAAGAACAAAAACCCTTTAATGACTCCTGTTAAGAAAAAGCAGTCCACGAAACTCGATTTCTAGGTCAGGGGATCAAGTTACTTATTAGGAAGGTACCTCATGCGAGGTAGCACCCTTCTAGGCCTAGGGTTCGGTCTCTACTAGTGAATTGGGTACATTGAAGCATATGGGTAAAAGATCAGTCAATCCCCCGAAGCTACATGGATGACAAGACTCATACAATCCTAGTTGGTATTCGGCATGCATAGGAAATTGACAATTAGAACAATGATGCGTACCTGAGGTCCCTAGTCACGCGCTGCGGAAAAGGGTGATTCAATAAGTATAAGCAAACAACATATGCAACCACCAAATCTACTAAAATTTAGTTGTATTTCTACTTGAATTAAGAGAATTTTCAGCAATGAACCAATAAGCCAAACAGCCACCAAAATGCAGCCATGAAACTTCATTACATGGCTAAAATTTAGCTATTCCAATTCCATTGATTTTCAACTAGGAATTAACATCTTTTCCACTTGAATGTCATCCACTAACAGCCACAAATTCCATAATTCTCCAAAAAAAAAAATTTAGCTTCCAAAGATCAATTATAGGCCACCGAATTTATGAACTAAAAATTCAAAGGACCTCAAAAAAATTAACATGGATCAACCTAAAATAAAAATAAAAATTTAAGGAGCAATATAAATTAACATAGATATTTAAAATTAACAAAAAATGATTTTATGAAAAATATGAACCAACATGGATATTCAAAATTTACAACAAATAACTTTATGAAAATGAAAAATAAATAAACACACAAAATTTCATGAATATTATAAAGCTACATGGATATTAGTTTTCATTTCTTTCATTTTAAATTTATAACAATGTAAACCAATAACACCATGACCCACCACATTCACTTTAATTTTTAATTCAATGAAACAAACCACTAACATACTTGAAACATCTCATGGTCGGCCATGTGTATATACATCAATCTCACTTTGAATTTTATTATATTTTATTTTATTTTTTATTTTTAAAAAAGCCAAGCCACTAGGATCCAAACATTCATGACTGTATATTATATTTTAAAAACTCACCAATGTGTGTTCCCATGAAGCGGTGCATGTCGAATCTCCTTTGTGATGGAGAGATGCCAACAATGGTTTCAAAGTGGCAGCCCCTCAATGTGGCAGCCTTCTTTTATGTGAAGATCACGGCTGGTTCTATTGGTTTTCCCGTAAAGAGTGCGTCCCAACGACCGAGTGATCAACCCGTGCATGAAGATGGAGAGAGGTTGTCGATGGTGCGTTGGTCCTACAATTCTGGTGGTTTGTGCTAGGATGATGGCTCTTTTGTTGCATCTTCCTCTCCAAAAACTCTGATTGTTGTCCTCGAAAAAATTATAATCATTGTCCCGTAAAAAAAAAACTATGAACATCCACCACTCCAGAAATTCTGATCGTCATTCTAAAAAATGGAGAGATGACCACCCTCTGTGTGTGATCTTTTTTCTGAAAAATCCTCCCAACACTTTGAATCTTTTCCCTAACATGATCAAACCTGCTTCTCAACCCCCACCTAGAAAACTCTCTTTCTTATCATGGAGATGTCGCGGGAGCAGGCAATTCTTCCTCTCTAAAACGCTCGCTCATAATCCCTCCCTCTTGAAACCTTTATTTTCTTCTCTGAAATGCTCTCTCAGAATCTCCTCCTCTCTTTCTAGATGCAGAGCCCTCAAAGATGCCAAAAATCCCCCCCACACTTTCAGTCGTCACCCCAACAGAGTATCCCCACCCAATATTTCCAAAACCTTCTTCACACTCTCTCTTAAATGCATTTTATACCAGCTTGCCCCCCTCAGCATCTGCACCACCTCATTTTTCTTCCCCTTCAACCTTGGAATCCCCCACCATCAGCCTCGGAACTCCAGCTTATTCAACTCCTCCTTCAATCACAAGGTTTTTTTAGCTGCCCCTCATAAATCCATCATTGCTTACCCGTTAAGAATCCACATGAAATCAACCCAAAAATCGGTCGAGCCAGTTGAGAAAAATTTTCAAATTTTGACAAAATATTCCTTGAAGAGTAAGGAATCCAAAAATAAAAAATAAAATGGTGTACAATTTTGAGCTCGGATGAGGGAGAAATGACTAAAACAAGCCAAAGTGCTCTTGAGCTGGTTGCAAACCAGTCGAATAGGTTGAGAAAAGAAATCTCAAATTTTAAGAGAATATTCCTTGAAGAGTAAGAAACCAAAAAAAAAAAAAATGGTGCAAAATTCTAAGCTTGGATGAAGTAGAAATGACTAAAACAAGCCAGAGTGCTCTAGATTCGAATGGGCTTCAGCGAGCTTCAATTGAACTGAAGTTTTTGTGGAGACCTTAACCTCTATCCTATAGCATGATATGAACCAAGGAATTGGCCATGACGACATTTCATAATGGACCAAACGCTCGCACTAAATCGAACTATAGGTGAACTCACTTGAGGTCTGAAAATTGATTAAGCCCAACAAGGTCTCCATGGTCGTGACATACAAAAATTGGGTGTGGGCGATACCCCCAAAATACATGCAAGTGGCAAGGGACAAAATTGAGGGTCTACAATTCCTCTAACAATACATCACATGTATAAAGCAATATATTCCATATATTATACATGACATATCAGGAGAATATATTCCCTACGTAAAGTACCTAGAAGATATGATACCACAAGTGTGTACATCAAATCAACTGAATAACCACCTAGTATTTTCTTCAGTATTGATTTTGAAGTTGATATACTCATGGAACCACATATTTCCTACAAAATGTCATTGGGAGTGTATTAACATAATGTATGAGTAAAGTTATAGATGTATCTTATACTAGGGACAATATTTGGTGTAATAGGAAAAATGAACCTCACCTCAAAGTACAGAGATAAAAAGTGTCTATGATAAGTATTGCCTTCCTTTACATTCATGTATTGGCATAACATGGAAATCACCTAAAAATGTATCTTACTTTATTATAATAATGTATGCAAAATTGGAGGGAAGGGAGGGTGTTTATGACAAAGTCTATCAGAATATCAATGAATCCCTCCCTAGCTAAGCACTGCAACTATTTGTTGGGAACCTCATATCACTTTGTTCTCATACCCTAGATCTCATAGGGTGCATGAAAATCTATCATAGGCTTTCTAAATCTATCGCAATGGAAAAATAGGTATTTAAAAACCAATATTGATACCACAGAAATCATAGATCTAAAGAATAAAGCCACGTACCTTTGATTCAGATGTTCTTGGATCGATTCCAATCAATGTAAATAACTCTAAATTCGTAATGGATCTCATAAACACCATGATCTTCCACTTGATGACTCTTCCTTATGTCTAGGCACTAAGATAGTGGACATCTCAAGGGTGGAAGTTGGGGTTCTCTCTTTGGACTATAGGAAGAAAATGGCAAGACATAGAAACCCAACCTCTAAAGGGGTATTTATAGGCTTCCTACTAGACTAAAGCAACTTAAGCCAACCATATGTGTGGGTCACTTAGTCTAGCCTAAAAAGGTTGCTAATTGATTAATTAACTATACATGAACCTAATTAATCAATTAGCCCAGTTTAGAGATACCATTCACATATCTTGGTGCAGCCATGTGTAATTACCAAAACACCCTTATGCACAAAAGTGAACTAAAAACCCATCCAACCCTCATAAACCTTATCATAAAGGAATACGAACTTAGAGCGAGGACTACTAAGACCCATAGGAGTATTGGCTCCCTGAGAATCAAATAGTGAAATTGAGTCAACATCTCAATATAAAGAGTCAACCGCACTCCAGTACCATATATATTATAATGAGACACCAAGTGCTCAGGTCCATGACCTACACTACATGTAGTCTCCCCATGAATTGATGTCAATAATCTAACAAGGTAGTTATGTCACTTATCAAGATTACTTCTTAAGTTCTTGAGTTACAGATCCCACTTATTATGTGATCAATTGAAATACTCTAACTCCAAGGAACATATGTGAAATTCCACTAAAGGAATTACTATAACCACAGATTTCATGATCACATGTCCTTTGGATCACCCAAGGAGACACATTGTCTCAATCCCATGAGATATCATGGTGCCTCTATTGAGAATACATGTTGTCACCAACCTCCATAAATAGTGACCCAATCCATAGGGATATATGATCACTTTAGGGTCTTACCCATAGGTCAAAGTCTCTTATTGATTTTGGCACAGACTCAATATCCTCTCAAGGTTGAAAGTTCATGCAGTATAGTAGCTTGGTGAATCATGACAATTGATAGCCTTGTGTCATGATTCACCATAGGTCATGTCCAATATGCATCATGTTGGCATCTTAGATCTAAGCAGGGAAAATAATACTAATTTTTTAAAAATTGATCTTTTAGGTTTAAAGTACTAACCTTTAGGTTTGGATGTTCCCAAACCATAAATTCCAAGTGTTGAAGATGACCTTGAAATTGTTGGAAGTCTTATAAACCCATGATCTTCCATCTGATGACTCAATCTTGTTCTTGACACACTTATGATGGGGAAGAAAGGAGGGTGGAGGTTATGACTCTCTTTCTCCATGGATAGCGAAAGCCAAAAGTTAAGGAAACCCTAACCCCTAAAGGGTATTTATAAGGATCCTAATTGGGTTTAAGTGACTTGAGCCCACATGGGCTTGGTTCACTTAATCTAACCTAAAATGGCTCCTAATTGATTAATTAACCCAATAGGGCCTACTAATTAATCAATTAGTCCAATCCAAAGATCTTGTTCACTTACCCCTATGCAACCTTGTGTAATTACCAAAATGCCCTTATGCACAAAGGTGAACCTAGAGCTAATCCGACCTTCATAACCCATGTCAACAAGGTATATTAGCTTAGAGTGGGGACCATTGGGACCTACAAGAATACTAGCTCCCTTAGAATCCAATTCTGAAGTTGATTCAACATCCCACTATAGAGAATCAACTGAACTCTGGTATCTTATGTAAATAACAACAACACATTACGTGCTCAGGTCCGTGACCTACTATCCATTGTGTTTATTTTCCCCATGAACTTACATTCATAGTCTAACAAGACAAAAGCTATCAATCTTTCAAGACTACCTCTATTATCCTTGAATTACAAATTTTCATATTGTGTATTCAACTAACATGTCTTAGCTCTCAAAGAGCCTATGTCAAGTTCCACTTAAGGAACTACTATGATCATAATTTCCATGAACACACCTCCTTAGGATCACCTAAGGGGACACACTATCTCAATTCCATGAGATATCATGACGCGTTTATTGAGAATACCTATTGCTATCGGCTTCCATCAACAGTGACCCAATCTATAGGGAATATATGATTAGTTTACAATCTCACCTACAGGTCAAAGCCACTACTAACTTTAGCACAAACTTAATATTCTCTCAAGGTTGAGAGACAACACAATGAAACAACTTTGTGAGGTCATGACTTGGTATAATTTAAAGAAAAAAAAATTAAAGATTGTATTTGAATGAAAAAAAAAACTTTGTTTTAAAAAATTAAAAATAATATTTTTTTTCAAATTCTAGAATATTAAAAGTGTGGACTCATATTTTTCATGTGTGTCCCCACTAATCGGTGAGACTTGCTTTGGTTTGCAAAAAAATTTTTGTAAAAGTCAGAGTCACCACTTATTTTATTTTAAAAGGGAAAACAAAACAAGAAAGAAAACCTTAAAAAAAATGACTTCATAGTTTTGGAAAAGCATGTCTTCGAAAAACCCGAGTCTAGGTTTGGGAATCAAGTTACCAATTGGGAAGGTACCTCAAAGAGGTAGCACCCCTCTAAGCCCTAAATAGGTCTCTACTGGCTAAGTTGAGGAAAATGTGGCAATTGATTAGTTAATTATGGATACCTAGATAGGCTAAGGTGATTTCAAAATTCTACTAACTTTGGCATGCTAAGCAAGAATTCACAACACAATCGTAAAGAGAGGATAATATACGTACTAAACTGCTTCTTAAGTGCTATCACAAGACATCAGAGTTAGATCAAACAACAAGATATACAACATAGATCTCATTAGAGAAAATCAAGGAAGCATAATGGCAATCAGAAATGACATCAAACATAGACATAGTTCACAATAACATGCATATTCATGGAATTTTGAAAGTGAAAGATTGAGTGTGTACCTTATCATTGAGTAATTATGTGATACATGAGAAATAGGGTTAGCATACAATAACAAGTATAGAATAATCATGAGTATGTCATAGAGCAAGGCAGAGATCGATCAATATTCTTTAAGTATTACAGTCAAATATCGAAGGAGAAAACTCATGTGTTGAGCTCCACCAATGTCCAATTTATTCTTGCATGAATTGATTTTATAATTTCCATTTTCTTGAAGACTAGCAAGGAGGATTTGGGGAAATTTGATGAATTCCACTATTTTTGGAATTATAGAATTTATTCATGTTTGTTAAAAAAATTGAGAAAAAAAATTATTCAAAGAAACAAGGAAAGTTACTAGGATGCATGTCGAGAAAAAAATGATAGGAAAGGATTTATTAAAACTGGATTTTGATGACCTAACCAAGAATTTCTAAGGAGCAGATTAAAAAAAGGTCAAAGAATTAATTATTATTGAAAATTGGATTTCTAAACATCAATTTCTTAAGAATAAGCAAAAATTGAAGTAAAGGAATAAAATCAGCTAGCAAAACACATAAATAATAATAATAGTAATAATATAATAAATAAAGAGCTCACCAAGAGCTTAGAGGATGATGTACTGGAGTAATAAGGATGTTGAACTGCACGTTTAATAGGAGAGGAGCATAGCAGCCTAAGACGGCTCGCAAGGTGGCCATGCACGCAAGGATTTCATATAGGTGGGATCCGGAGGCCAAGGGTGGTTACCCGTAATTGTTCCGAGAGGCAGAGATATATAAACATGTTGATCAAGACTAGAACTAAAACATCCCCGAATCAAGTCTCTCCTCTAAGTGGTGATTTGGTCAAGTTGCATCTGCTTAAGCCTTTTGCCCAAAAACTGTATCATCAGCGGAATTAATTCGATAAATTGAATTAGAACCATCAACAGAAAATGTCACGCCTGAAGCTGGTGGAGGAAAGC
This sequence comes from Vitis hybrid cultivar, assembly GCA_022058775.1. Classification (NCBI taxonomy): domain Eukaryota; kingdom Viridiplantae; phylum Streptophyta; class Magnoliopsida; order Vitales; family Vitaceae; genus Vitis; species Vitis hybrid cultivar. The sequence goes on from JAJJMF010000231.1 coordinate 286,828, forward strand.
ACTCTGCTTCATTTTACTTGATGCGCCCAGACTTACAGCTTGGTTTCCAGAAATCTTAAAGTCACCTTCGATCTGGGTTATTGAAGATCACGTCTTTTATTAATGATATGGGGCCAGGCGAGATGGGGATGATTTGGTATTCCATAAAGAGGAAAGAACCGAACTGGAAGTATTCTTTGACAATCAGGAGATCAAGAAGTCAGAGTTTAGGGTGCCAAGGAACCTTATGCAGCGCATTTTTGGTATTAACTCTTGCATCCATTGGGTGATTGCGCAACTTGTGGGATAAGACTGTCATAACCCTATCCATTCTTTAATAACTCTCTTAGCATCTTCCCTGCACACCAGATTGACGTAGCCAAGATCTCTACTCAACCAGTCTCGTGGCCAATGGCAGCATAAATAAGGGTTAGTGGTCCAAAAGGGCTAAATATCTCACCCAAGGCAACCTCATAATTATTCTTTGAGAGATTGCTAACCCGGGCAATATTCTCTTCTTTCCTCTGCCTTGTATCCGTACTGCTGTTTTTTTATCAGTTCCAGCTTTCATATGTGAGTTTCCAAATGATCATAGTTTGCGATATCTCTGTAAGGAGTTCTCATCATGATCATGGCCAACATACCAGAAAGGAAGAGGAAGATCACCAGAGAGTTTATGATGGAGAACTAGTGGATCTGACCATCGATCATAAGAAGGTATATGTATCCCATCGTGGAGCCCATTTTGTCTTACTTTCTTCCTATTACTTGTTTTCGGCATCACTGAATGTAGAGGTAAGTGATTGGAGGCACCTTGAACATCAAAACCAAAACTCGCAGAGGAAGATCCGGTGGCAGCATGATTTCGGATGCAGCATGGCTTCTCAGGAAAGTAATAGCATTCGTCACCCCTGCTTGCCAGTTCTGTCCATCAAACAAAAATCGGGTTTCACTGTACTTTGAAACTGAATTTTCTGGGTAAGGTATTGTCGTGCTCTCTCCACTCAACATCACAGAGTTAGTCCCATCGAGAACTGCATGGTCTACATCCACTGCTTCGGCATGGGTTGGACAGAGAGATTCGATCGTTGGATTCAGGCATCTGGGTTTTGTCCGGGTGATACTTCAATGGCAGCTTCTAGTGCGCCTTCTTGATTTCTGGAGCATTGGCGCTTGTGCAGCGATCGTCTTTCAAAACTCAGGGTGTCCGTAATTTCTGGTACCACTGGTTCCAGATTCCCACCAGTAGCTACAATTGGTCACTGGCATAAAAACTTGGACTCTTTGACCTCTATTCGCCACCAACTACAGTGGGCCCCTTCATAGATCGCCCTTTATCAATTTCACAATATCCAATAGCATATCATTTTCCTCCATTTTATCAATTGGAATTACCATTTTGCATGGGAAGCACCAGCGGAGATGAGGGTTTCCAAAATTGGATCTCCAGCGGTAAAACCCATCACATCTATCAGAATAAATGAGCATGGCATCGGCTTTGGATAGCTCCTCTTGAAGGCGAAATCATCATCTTAGCTAAGCGTAGTCACTGTTAGGTTGTGAGCAATGGAGACGGTGTGCGTTTTGAGTGGTTCTGTTGAGTCCTGAGGACTGATCCTTGTCAAAGACTGGGAATGCTTCTTTCGGCTCCTTTAATTACTGCACCAGTTGTTTGATACTGACCTCTAAAAACCATGCCTTCCAAAGCGTGAATTTTCCTCAAGCATCATGTATACAAGATGACCAGGAAATGACATAAAATACCACTTCTCCATTTTTGAGTTGTAATGATAACCACATTATTGCGTCATTCACTTTGTACTGACTGCATCAATTTCATCAATGAAGATAATTGAAGGTGAGAGATTATCAGCAACTCTAAACAGCCCCTCACTAATTTTGGCATATTTCCCAAATATTTTTGAATTAACTCATTGCCAATCAACATGTGAGAAAATTGTCGATGTGGAGTTTGCAACTGCCTTTGCAAGCAAGGTCTTCCCTGTTCCAAGCTCTTTATATAATTAATGTAACCCCTTAGAAGGCTCGATACCAATGTTCCCATTCAATGCGGAATGTATTAGAAAGAATTCAACTGCTTCTTTGATTTCCTATATCCGGGTATCTCAGCCTCCTATGTCAACATATGATTGTAATGGAGCCCTTCACCAGGGCTTGACACAAGAATGTCGCCATTTGTAATGAAGCTTACTTTACAAAAGATCGGAAATATCCAGACATGTCTCCCAAAAACACCCCAACTAAGATGGCCAACCTAGCCATCATATTCTGCACCTCAAACACACCAGAAACGGAGGAATGAAAGCAGAAATATAAGCTAGAGTAAAACCTGGAAGTCCTTCCCAATACTCCTCTGCTACTTTTCTTTTCCTCCTGCTCAAGCAATGCGTGTGGACTGTATTTCCTCCCATATCGAAGCTTCTTTAATTTCTCTAGTCTCTCCTTGAATAGCCCACAGTTAGCAAAATCTCAAACAGACGACACTAGAAAAATAGGACAACATCTCTAACTTTTCGGTGCATTTTTAAATAGATGATTCCAGAGGCAACTAGGGGCATCCCTCCAAAGTAATGAGAATCAAAACTATGGCCAAGGAGAGCACCAACACACCACTGCCTCTAGACCCATAAAGAACTTATGACGGGCAACCATAGTGAAGGATAGTTGATCAACGGGATGCCAGTTGCAATGTAACGCTTTCAAGAAAAGTGAGCACTAGGAACAAAGTGTAAACAACAAAAACAGAGCATGGATGGAGAAAACGAAATGAAACAACGAATCATTGAACAAAGCCCCGTCTCATACTTTAGCGGGTCTAAACAAGTGATTGAAACCGATTGGGTTTTTAATCAAAAACCAAAAGTATGATTACATGCATCTCATAGGGGAACCAAAACAAAACAAAAGAAACAAAGCATAATATTATATTCTATAGAAACGGAGTAATCAAACATAAAATATACACAAGTGATCTCAAATTCCATAGAAATAGGCTTGATTTCTAATGTCCACCCTTAATCATTGTTAGGATTACAAAATAAGTTGTTAAGCTGTTAGTTTGTTATAATATGTTGTTAGTGTTGTACACATGTAAGCAAGTTTGTTAGTGGGTAGAAACAATTGTGGTATAAATATTGAGGTTTGTTATGTAAAGATGGAAAACAAAGGATTTAATAAGAACTCCTTCTAGATTTCTCCTAGGCCCTTTCTCTCTTTATTCTCTCAGTTCTAATATAATATCAGAGTGCACAACTTCATCAATGGAGAAATCTTAACAAACCATAGAATCTTCTTCTTCTAGTCATTTTGTCCCTATTTTGTTCAATCATTCTACCTTAGTTAAGCTCGAAAATCATAATTTTTTTTTATTTGGAGAAAAAAAAATTTCTTGACAATTCGTGGTCATAATCTTTAGCATTTTGTCACTGGAGCTCGTGATCCACCGTTAAAATTTCAAAGTTCAAAAAATCGATCTTGAGGAATAGCGAATCAAGATTTTCTTGATTGGAAACAACAAGATCAACTCTTAGTTTCTTGGCTTCTTTCATCAATGTTTGAAGGAGTTCTTTCGAGGTGTGTAAATTATGAATCTGCTTTTCAAATTTGGAAGAAACTAGAGGTATATTTGCTTCTCAAACATGTGCTAAAATCTCACAGTATCAAACCTTGCTTTAGAAGTCCAAAAAAGAATCTTTGAGTATGAATGAATATATGCTTAAAATTCGTGGTTTTGTTGATTTGCTTCCTCTTGTTGGTGTGAATCTCTCTGTAAAAGATCACATTGATGCTATTAGATATGGATTGCCTAGTGAATACAACACATTCTTTCTCACAATTAATTCTCAAACTGAGGATTATTCAATAAAGGAAATTGAGTCTCTTTTATTAGCATAAGAGGCTAGGATTGAGAAACACGATAAGAGTTTAAACTCTGAAACTGCTTCTATTAATATTACACAACGTTCGGGTAACTTTGGTAAAGAGAATTTTTCTCAAGATAGAGGTTTTACCAATAATAATCAATTTAGCCCTAATTTTGGTAGTAGTAATTTTTCTCCCAGAGGAAAGGGTGGTTTTCAAGGCAGAGGTGGTTTTAACAATGCTGGTCAGAGATCCTGGAATACTTGGAATAATAATGCTATTGTTAATGTTAAAAAGTTGGTATGTCAAGTTTGCATGAAGTTTGGTCATTCTATAGATAGGTGTTACTACAGATATGGTCCTGGTTTTCAAGGTCCTCGTAGTCATGGTTTCACTCTTAGTTTTCAAAGGCCACCTCAAACATAGGTTCAGGGTGGCAACAAGCCTAACATGCAAGTCCTAATGGCTACACCAGAAAACATTTGTGATACCAATTGGTATCCAGACTCGGGTGCCTCGAACCATGTGATTGCAAATGCTAATAATCTGGTTCAACACACACCATATCATGGCAATGAGCAAGTTCATGTTGGCAATGGTATGGGACTCTCTATTAAACATTGGTCTTTCATAGTTTTCCTCTCCTTTCGCTTCTCAGCTTCTGTCTTTAAATCATCTTCTTCATGTTCCTAAAATCACAAAGAATTTGTTGAGTGTATCTAAATTTGCTAAAGACAACAATGTATTTTTTGAATTCCATCCTAATTTTTGTCTTGTCAAAGATCAAGTTTCCAAAATTGTCGTTCTAGAGGGCAAACTTAAAGGTGGCCTGTATGCATTTGATTCATCACAAATTCAGCTTCAAAATATGCTCCATCTTAAGCTTCTCTTTCACAAAGTATCACTTTCCGTCAATCTGGTCCTAGTGTAAACTGTCAAGTGTCAGTACATGTTTCAGATTTCAAACCTCAGAATGGTAGTTCTAAAGTTAGTCTTTGGCATGACTGACTTGGTCATCCATCTTTCAAGATTGTACAAACGATTACGAGTCTTTGTAAACTTTCCAAATTCAATAAAATTCTACCTGATTCTATATGTAAAGCTTGTTGTATGGGCAAAATACATATGCTCCCCTTTCTTACTTCTATATCTGAATATCAAGAACCTTTGCAACTAGTGTACTCAAATTTATGGGGACCAACACCTGTTCAATCATCCACTGGCTATAAGTACTATATCTGTTTTGTGGATGCCATTTCTAGGTATTCTTGGATCTATCTCTTAAGAAACAAATCATATTTGTTTCAAACCTTTCAGAATTTCAAGGCTCAAGTTGAATTATAGTTAGGGTTCAAAATTAAATGCCTACAATCTGATTGGGGGGTGAATTTCATGCTTTTACTGGTTACCTTACTATAAATGGCATTATTCATAGAATTTCTTGTCCTCACACTCACCAACAAAATGGTGTTGTTGAGAGAAAGCATAGACATATTGTTGAGAATGCTCTTACCTTACTTGCTAGAGCCTCAATGCCTTTCAAATATTGGGATGAATCATTTAGAATAGTCGTGTTCTTACATAACAGGCCGCCCTCTCCAGTTTCACAGGTAAGTCTCCTTTACAGCTTCTTTTTAATCATGTTCCTAATTACAAGGCTCTTAGAATATTTGGTTGTGCTCGCTATCCTAACACTAGACCATATAACATCCATAAACTTGTCTTTTGGTCTATACAATGTACATTTCTAGGTTATAGCCTCACTCATAAAAGCTACAAGTGTTTAGACTCCTCCGGTAGAATTTTCATATCTAGAGATGTTATTTTTTTATGAACATTTATTTCCATTTTCAGAATCTCTTTCCTCTCAACCTCAACATTCTTCTACTTCTCAACCTCTCTCTTTTAGTCAATCACCACCAATTCTTTCTTTTGTACAACCTACCTCTTCCATTTCTACAACCTCATCACCTACTCTCTTTGCTCTCATTCCTCATGTCAACACAACCACTCACTTGGAAAACTGTCAAGATTTTAATGCTCCCATTGTATCATCATCTATCCCAAATACTATTGTAAATACACACTCTATGGTCACCAGATCTAAGAAGAACATCTTTAAACCAAAAATATATAGTGTTACCAAAGAGCCTTAGTCTACTGATGAAGCCTTACAAAATGAGAACTGGAAAATAACCATGATAGATGAATATTATGCTCTCTTGATAAATAATACATGGTCTTTGGTTGACTTTCTAGCTGGTAGAAAGGTAATAGAATACAAGTGGGTTTTCAAAGCTAAAGAAAATTCAGATGGTTCTATTAACAAATATAAAGCTAGACTTATTGCAAAAGGGTTTCACCAAACAACTAGATTTGATTATACAAAAACATTTAGCCCTGTTGTGAAGCTTACTACAATTAGGATGGTTCTCACTATAACATTATCAAGGAACTAGAAAATTCAACAACTTTATATCAACAATGCCTTTTTAAATGGAGATCTAGAAGAAGAAGTTTACATGGAACAACCTAAAGGTTTTATTGAAAAGTCTACTTCTCATTTGGTATGCAAGCTCCACAAATCTTTATATTGTCTCAAACAGGCACCACGTGCCTGGTTTGAGAAACTCTACGAAGCACTTGTAGGTCTTGTTTACATCTACTAAATCTTATCAGTCTTTATTCACAAGGTTCACTATGGATCACACTATCTTTCTCCTAGTATATGTTGATGATATACTAGTTACTAGCAGCAATCCTTGTGTAATTCAATAGTTAATCTCACAGCTAAACAAGAGTTTTTCTCTTAAAGATCTTGGTGAAATAGACTATTTCTTGGGCATATAGGTGAAACATACTACTAAAGGTCTACACTTGTCTCATACTAAGTATGTGCCGGATCTCTTATGCAAAGCCAAAATGAACAATGCAAATGGCATTAATACTCTCATGATCAGTGTTTTACAACTTATAGCTTTTGGAAGTTGTAATTTGAAAGATGTTCAACTCTATAGGAGTGTTTTAGGTGCACTTCAATATGTCACTATCACTAGGCCAGAAATTTCCTTTTGTGTCAATCGAGTTTATCAATATTTGAAGGATCCACAAGAAGAACACTGGCAAGCACTAAAGAGAATACTTAGATACTTGAAAAACACTATTCAATATGGACTTCATTTAACCTGTTCAAGTACTTTAAATTTGGTGGGATTTTGTGATGTTGATTGGGCATCAAGTCCAAATGATAAAAGATTTACATCCGGCTATTGTGTCTATCTTGGAAACAATCTAGTTTCTTGGTGCTCAAAGAAACAACATATTGTCTCTAGGTCATCTATAGAGGTAGAATACAAAAGCTTAGCTAGACTAATTGATGAAATCACATGGTTAATTGCCTTATTAAGTGAATTGAGGATCACATTACCAAGAAATTCAATAGCATGGTGTGATAATCTAAGCACAATATTGTTATTTGAAAATCCAGTTTTACATGCTAGAACCAAGCATATTGAGCTTGATTTGTATTTTGTGCATGAGAAAGTTATTCAAAAGCTTATTGATGTGAGACATGTTCCTTCAAGTTACCAAACAACATATCTTTTTACCAAAGCTATACCTAATTCTAAATTTCCTTTGATTAGAAGCAAACTTAGAGTTCTTGATTTAAGTACTCTGAGTTTAAGGGGGGATATTCAGATTATAAAATAAGCTGTTAAGCTGTTAGTTTGTTATGTTGTTAGTTTGTTATAATATGTTGTTAGTGTTGTACACGTGTAAGCAAGTTTGTTAGTGGGTAGAAACAATTGTGGTATAAATATTGAGGTTTGTTCTGTAAAGATGAAAAATAGAGGATTTAATAAGAACTCCTTTCATATTTCTCCTGGGTCTTTTCTCTCTCTTGCTTCTTTCTCTCTTTATTCTCTCAATTCTAATAATCATCAGAATGAATCTCAAATGTCAACAAGAGATGGAACAACATAATGTGAAAAATGGAAGAAAATGAAGTATACAATGACTACACTTGGTGGGATTTGCTTAAGCACTAATGCTCGATTTCCAGTGTTTCACTACCTTCTCCTCCACAACACAACTTTTCCTTTGCTTCTCCTTTTCCTGCTCTTATCGTTCCTTTGGTTCCTCTCACCTTCTCTTTGTTCCGCTCTTCTTCTCTCCCTCTATTCTTCACAACTCCCCTTTTTTGTTCCCCTTTCTTCTTCTATTATGCTTTTCTTCTCTCTTCTATCCAAGATGCCTTCATATAGATCCTCCTAGAAATCTACTAGCTACTATTTTAGAAAGTCCCCCCTCTTTATCATGCATGTGGAATATCCCTTATACCATGGATGTGGAGGATATCGAAGGATATTGGAAAGTCCAATTAAAATCAAAGAATGGTTATGGGAATATCAGGATGTGGTTGTGCATCCTGATTCTCTATGCATGACTCGTCCATTTTTCAATAGGGTGTCTCCCCTTCATGTGTGGTTGTCTTTCCATTTTTATGGCAGCCCATGCCCATTGCTAAATCAAAATCCTTCCATACATGTGTGCTTATTGAAAATCTTTTCCAAAAACAAAAGGCAATCGAATCTCTTTCATCCAAAAATATATTCAAACTATCATGATCTCGTTCCCATTATTGTGGAAGTCGTGTACACTAAGGGGATCCTCTCTAACTTGCAACATTCCAGTCCCATGCAAAACAAAATAAAGATCAAAGTAAAAAAGCATGCAATTGCAAATTAAAAATCAAAGTTATGCAATTAAAAAATTAATACCTCAATCACTTGTATTTTTTAAAATCAATTATTAATCATTTACAATCAATTATTAATCACAGATATGCAAAAAAAAAAAAAACAAAAAACAAAAACAAAATACCAATCTCATGCAAAAAAAAAAATGAAATAAAAAGAAAATAAAAAAATAGAAATCATGCAATTTAAAATAAAAGTAAACAAAATCACATGCACACATAAGAAAATCAAAATATTAGTTCATGGAAAATCTTCAATCTCATGTAATTTTCTAAAGCATGCCATAGCTCACTTAAACTCAAAATCAAGCAATCAAAACCAAGATCCAACCTAAGTGAACTTAAGCCTAGACAACCTCTAAGTGACCTGAGTGACCTAGGGTGATCCTAAGTAGGCCTAGCAAACTTAAGTGGGTCTAGGTGTGCTTAAACAAGCTAAGTGTGCCTAAATGGACCTATGTGAACTAGAGTGGGCCTAGGTGAACCTAAGTGGGATCTAACCTAAGGACAAAAGGTTGTCAAGGTCACAATGTGGGTCCAAATGAGTCCCTCAATGAAGGGTCCATGAGTGTGGCTCAAAAAAAGAAGACACCGATGGGCCATTGAGGGAATACTATGAATCAAGAGAGAAGTATAGGAAGACACCTAGTGTCACATTTGTTAAGAGGACAAAATGGAAGCTCTATAAATATTCCCTTCTTTGGTATGGATCAAGAGTGTAAGGAATATGAGTGAAAACATGAGTAATGAGTGATACAGAGTGAACTGTATCAAAGAACTAAGAAAGGACCAAAAATTTTGTCCTAACACATGACCTGATAAGCCACAAGATGGATCAAACAAAGGAAAAGAAGTACCTTGGAGAAAAGGGTTATAGGAAACCCAAGTAATGAATTGATAGACGTATGACGATATGATGAAGCAGTAAGAGCAAAGAAAAGGAACTAACACCTTTAGACACTAGGAAACTATGACTCTGAACGCCAAGAATGGGAAAAATAATGGCTTTGAAAGTCTAACATAAAAGAGGTGGCTTTGAATGCCTAACTATGACTCTGAATGCTTAAACTACGACTTTGAATGCCTAAACTAAAAAATATGGCTTTGAATGCCTAAAACTGCGGTTCTAAACACCCAAAATTGAAAAAGGTGGCTCTGAATGCCTAAACGAAAAGAGGGTGGCTCTGAATGCCTAAATTGTAAAAAAAAAAAAAAAAAAAAAAGTGCCTTTGAACGCCTAAAACTATGGCTCTGAATGCCTAAGCCAAAAAAAGATGTCTTTGAATGCCTAAATTGAAAGATGGTGGTTCTGAACGCCTAAACTTAAAAAAAAAAAAATGTGGCTCTAAACTCCTAAAATTATGGCTCTAAACGCCTAAACTGAAAATAGTGGCTTTAAACACCTAAACTAAAAACAGTGGCTTTGAACGCCTAAACTAAAAATGATGGCTCTGAATGCCTAAAATTATGGCTCTAAATGCCTAAATTGAAAAAGAGGTGGCTTTGAACTCCTAAATTGAAATAGGGTGGCTCTAAATGTCTAAACTAAAAACAGTGGCTCTGAACGCCCAAACTAAAAATGATGTCTTTTAATGCCTAAAATTGTGGCTCTAAATGCCTAAATTGAAAAAGAGGGGGCTTTGAACTCCTAAATTGAAATAGGGTGGCTCTAAATGTCTAAACT
>JAJJMF010000231.1:301077-318557 GCA_022058775.1 Vitis hybrid cultivar
GAGATTTCCAAGCCATAAATGTAAGTAGTTGAGCGTCATAAATGTTTTCATTCAAAATAAAGCTTTTAATCCCTTTGACTTGCTTTGAATGGCCAATACTTGATAACCTTTTGGTCTCAGTGGATTCTTATTGTTAGATCCACTGACGTTCATTAGTTATCTCCTACGAGCCATTGTATTGCAAGTCGAGGAGATGACCTATATCAATAAAAGAGCATTTATGAGGTTCAGCTACCCTTTTTGTAAGTTTTCAAGGACTAAAACTCAGTTGTTAAACTCATACCAGTTCGGGAAGTAAGCATCACCTTAGTTGCTTCCCCAACTCGAGGTGAAAAGTCCCAAAATCTCCATTTTTACACAGTGAGTTAATCATGGCTATCCAAAGCTTTGAGAAACTTCTTTTTCATTCTTTTAACCTATTTTCATGTTAGTTTAGTTTACAACACCTTCATCTTTTTATGTTTTCATCTTAACCTAATTTTTATTAAGAAAAGTTCACTCCATCCTCCGAACTTCACCAGTTAAAGTAAAAACCCTTCCCAATGTTCGATCCTAGAGCCACTATACTATAGTAGCTTTGCTACTTTAGTGTAAGGACCTTAGGTATAAATTTTGTTGATACCCTTACATGCCAAGCTACCAAGAGTTGGGTTATCAGCAACCATAACCTCGAACGTCGCTCTTTAAAGGTTGGTATCCATCTAATGTAGCCATGTCAACTCTTAGAATCATATGAAAGCTCGCTCTGAATGCTCCATGTAACCTCTCTACCCATCTCAACCATAACATGGTCAACAACATCATTAAGCAATCTAACCACTTTGTCATCACAAAACACTCATAATCCTACCACAAAATTAATCTCCATAATCATGGGAAGTCGTGTATAAAGATCTCATCCTTAATACTCCCAAACCATCTCATATATGATTCTCTCAATAGCATAATGGTCAACAATGTCATCAATCGATCAACTTACTCTCTCATCACAAACCATCCATCATCACCTTATGTAATCAACCTCTTTGATCATGACAACTCTCCAAAGTCTTATGCAATAGCTCAAATTGGATACTCCATGACAATCACAAAGATACTTCTCTCATCCATAGAGTAATCAACTATCCCACAGAGTAATCAAGCCACTCTCTCATATCAAACCACCTTTCATTAAGAAAAAACTCACCTTAAGTCCAATCATCTCAAACTCTACTTGGTCAAATTAAATAAGGAATGGAAAGAGTAGGTTTTAGTATTATATCAATCTAGGATATACAAAGATGATAAAGCCACGTAGTGACATCAAGGAGTAGTGTCATACTAGGCTCATAATGGGTAGGTCACCAAATCCAAAAAGCTAAGGTATAGTAGTGGACATGTATAAGGTACTACTTTGATCATTAGGTAAAATGTGTCTCAATCTCAATCTTCCTATGTCGATCTCTTAATCCTAGGTCAATAGGTTTAATATCCTCCATGATATGTGAGGCCCAAGCAATTACAACATGCAAATGAAAGATATCTCATATCAAAAGTCTAACATGTGCATAAGAGATGTAAGGAAACATACTCATACCCATAAGAAAAGAGGAACACATACTCGTAAGAAGGAACACAAACTCATAAGAGGTAAAACAAAAAGAATGTATCACCAAATGAGTCAATGAGTACATCAAATGTGAAAAATAAAGAACTCTTAAACAATTGGACTCTCAACTTGAACTATAGGGTGCAAACTTGACTAGGACTAGACTCGATAAAACTAAAGTGACTCTGAAAATAAGCATAATCAAATTGAAAGCACTTTGAACTGAACTACTGCAAAGCGATGTACCCATGTCAACTGAACCAAAGCCTTAAACCATAATATCTTAAAAATACCATATGATCTATTAAAGATCCAGAGAAGAAGGAACTGCATGAGTCGAATGTGCAGGTATTGGTGGTCACATTTGGTCTAGACAATTTGACCCTCCTAGCATCAATCAAGTCTTGTATGGCATGACGAAAAGTTGTACAACGTTCAGTATCATGCCCCTGATTTTGATGACATAGATAGTGCTCATGTAGACAAAGCTAGGGAGGAATAGGGTTGGCAAGGGATGCGGTGCTAAAGGGACAATCAAACTAGCATCCCGAAGCTTCTTAAAAGCCCTAGTCAAAGATCATGCCTAATGGAGCGAACTGTCTCGTAGGTCTCTGAACATATGGTCTAGGTGTTTGAGAAGTAATGACTCTAGGATATGACAAGCGTGGCTACTCACCGGTCTAAGCAATGAAAGGCTATTGAGCAGAAGCTAACTGATATTGATACCATGGATGAGAAAAGTGAGCCCTGACTCTAGATAACCTATGATGCAAGTGGTGAGTAGGCCTTTGATACTTATAACTAATAATGCTAATCCCTCTATATCTACTGGATGATCTAATAGGTTTCTTTCCCTTACTATCTAAGGAAAGAGTAGTGTATGTCCATAGACCTCGAGCAATACCCTCCCCTACACTGAAAGTCTCCTAAACAAAACTCTTCAGATTCTGAAAAGGAATACCCACAAAAAGTCTAACAAATATCGGTTGAAGGTTCCAAAGAACCATGTCAATCTGATCTTGTTATTTTGGTTTGTCTACCATACCAACCATCTTTTCCCTCCAATGATTGACAAAAGAAGAAATAAACTCATATGGCCTATACTTGGTAACCTCTAACTTTTGTCTGGAAACATCAATATCAACATTGAAGGCAAACTATGTTAGAAACTCATGGGCCACGTCTTCCTATGTGTGAAGTCTCGAAGGCTCAATCGATGCAAACCATCTTTAAGCTACCCCACTGAGTGACATAGAGAAAAAAATAACTAATTGTGCATCATCCAACCTATGTGCTCTCATGACTATACTATAGAGCCTTAAATGAATCTTTGGACAACCCACTCCACTATAGTGCTTGATGTCTGGCATGTAAAATTTGGCAAGCAAGCTAGCCACTAGTATACCATATCTATCATCCTAAGTCAAACTCCTCTCCTATAGCCTCATCTGTCTCATCCTAGACTTGAATCTCTCCACTTTGCTAGTGTCGTATCCTCAACAATAGGAATGACGGGAGGTGGTGATGTGGTAATGGGTGGTGAAATAGTCTCATAATGGTCTGATAAGTGGAATAGAGTACTATGTGAAACCCCAGGCGAGAGAACCTATAGAGCCCGAGATGTAGGCAGAGCTATCTCATCTATACCCATACCTACTGGTTGATACTCCTGGCGATAACTCTTTATCTGATCCAAATGTCGACTAAGTCCTGTCATGACCTCCTAAATGAAAGCAAGTGTAAAAGCCAACTCGTTTTACATCTTTATTAATCTATCTAAACTCTTATGAGAATCTAATTTGACCAATCTACCTCTAACTCTCCTCCAAGATCATGACTCTAGACTCAACTAACTCGCCTAAATTGACTTCCTACAAGGAAGAAGACATAACAAGATAATGAGAGACACAATAGAAGACAATGAAGATGATAATACATCACAAAACAATACACATGGAGAAGCAAAAGCTGACAAAAGTCCAAGGGCGAATGTATACTAGGTTGAAGGAAAAAAATAAAACTATATGACATAAAAAGAATGGTCCCATTGATACTCAAACTCACAATAAAATCTAAGCATGCCTAATAGGAGACCCAAATAAGGGAATATCAAACCCAAATTATGATCGAAACAGCACTAAAAGCTCATAGGTGCACCCATGTGTTGGAAAAAAAATCCTAATAAAAGGGTCTAAGCTCAACTTACTAGGTCAAGGTGGCTCTAAGAGAGAAAATGCTAGGCCAAAGGGGTCGTTAGCAGAAGTGATGATACTCGTCGGTGGTATGCAACCTTCTGCACACCTCTAAAGAGATTGAGTGCTTCCATGCAAGGTGGTCATCACCTCCACACATGTCCTAACTCACATCCCAGAGGGTTCCTAGTGGTGAAGGCTCTCCTATTGGTTAATGAATCTTTGAACTTTCAATCACTCAAAGATGATCTAATATGCATAGTGAAAGGTATGGGTGCATCCGACAAGCCTATCAACTAAAGCAAAAAGGAAACAAAGACAAGTAATCATACATGAAGCAAGAGAAAGGTAGTCATGCAACAAGTAATCATGCAAATCAAAAGAATCTTTTAAGTCACTCCTTAACAAGGCAAAGATGGTAAAGTAAGATAAGTAATAATCATGCTAGATAAAACAAGATAGGTAATAATCATAAGCATAAAATAAGCAAGGTAAACACAATCAACATAAACCAAATTACCTTGCCTATAAGAGAGGGTTCTCACTAATCAACAAATCAAACGTCATATTTTCCTCAAGTTGTGTTCAAGCTTGATCCTCAAAATCCCAAATGGAGTGACCAATTTTTGGACCCGTATTTTTCATGTGTGTCCCCACTTGTCGACGAGACTTGCTTTGGTTTGAAAAAAAAAGTTTTCGAAAAGTCGGAATCGCCACTTATTTTATTTTATATTAAAAGGGAAAACAAAACAATAAATAAAACCCTAAAAAAGTGACTCCATAGTTTTGGAAAAGCATATCTTCAAAAAGCCTGAGTTTAGGTTTAGGGATTAGGTTACCTATTAGGAAGGTACCTCAAAGAGGTAACACTCCTCTAAGCCCTAAAGAGGTCTTTACTGGCTAAGTTGAGGAAAATGTGGTAATTGATCAATTAATTATGGATACCTAGATAGACTAAGGTGATTTCAAAATTCTACTAACTCCGGCATGCTAAGTAAGAATTCAAAACACAATCATAAAGAAAGGATAGTATGTGTACTTGACCTACTTCTTAAGCGCTATCACAAGACATCAGAGTTAGTTTAAACAACAAGATATACAACATAGATCTCATTAGAGAAATTCAAGCAAGCATCATGGCTATCAAAGATGACATCAAACATGGACATAGTTCATAATAACATGCATATTCATGTAATTTTGAAAGTGAAAGATTGAGTGCGTACTTTAGCATCAAGTAATTATACACTACATGATAAATAGGGTTAGCATACAATAACAAGTATAGAATAATCATGAGTATATCATATAGAAAGGCAAAGATCAATCAATATTCTCTAAGCATTATATTCAAATATCGAAAGAGAAAACTCATGTGTCGGGCTCCACCAATGTCCAATTTATTCTTGAATGAATCGATTTTATAATTTCCATTTTATTGATGACCACAAAGGAGGATTTGGAGAAATTTGGTGAATTCCACTATTTTTGGAACTATAGAATTTATTCATGTTTGTTAAAAAAATTGAGAAAAAAAAATTATTCAATTAAAATTATTGACAATTGGATTTCTAAACATCAATTTTCTAAAAATAAGAAAAAATTGAAGGAAGTAAAAGAATAAAATCAGCAAACAAAACA
Source organism: Vitis hybrid cultivar (assembly GCA_022058775.1). Lineage (NCBI taxonomy): Eukaryota > Viridiplantae > Streptophyta > Magnoliopsida > Vitales > Vitaceae > Vitis > Vitis hybrid cultivar. Next base: position 306,499 of record JAJJMF010000231.1, read on the forward strand.
CATAAATAATAATAATAATAGTACTAATATAATAAATGAAAAACTACACTAAGAGCTTAGAGGATGATGTACTAGAGTAAAAAGGATGTTGAACTACATGTTTAATATGAGAGGAGCATGGTGGCCTAAGATGGCTCCCAAGGTGGCCATGCACACAAGCATTTCATATAGGTAGGATCTGGAGGCCAAGGGTGGTTACTCGTAATTGTTCCGAGAGGTAGAGATATATAAACATGTTGACCAAGACTAGAATTAAAACATTCCCGTATCAAGTCTCTCCTCTAAGTAGTGATTTGGTCAAGTCTCTCATCTTGAAGGCGAAATCATCATCTTAGCTAAGCGTAGTCACAGTTAGGTTGTGAGCATTGGAGACGGTGTGTGTCTTCAATGGTCCTGTTGAGTCTTAAGGATTGATCCTTGTCAAAGACTTGGAATGCTTCTTTCAGCTCCTTTATTATTGCACCAATTGTTTGATACAAACATGTCTTCCAATGCATGAATTTTTCTCAAGCATCATGTAGACAAGATTACCAGGAAATGATGCAAAATACCACATCTCCATTTTTTTTAGTTATAATGATCACCACATTGTTGCTTCACTTACTTTGTACTGAATGCATCAATTTCATCAATGAAGATAATTGAAGGTGAGAGATTATCAACAACTCTAAATAGCCCCTCACTAATTTTGGCATATTTCCCAAATATTTTTTAATTAACTCACTGCCAATCAACATGTGAGAAAATTGTCAATGTGAAGTTTGCAACTGCCTTTGCAAGCAAGGTCTTCCTTGTTCCAAGCTCTCCATATAATGTAACCCCTTAGAAGACTCAATACCAATGTTCCCCTACAATTTAGAATGTATTAGAAAGAATTCAACTACTTCTTTGATTTCCTATATACAGGTATCTCAGCCTCCTACGTCAACATATGATTGTAGTGGAGCCCTTCACCAAGGCTTGACTCACGAATGTCACCATTTGTAATGAAGCTTACTATATAAAAGACCAGAAATATCTAGACATGTCTCCCAAAAACCACCCCAACCAAGACGGCCAACCCAACCATAATATTTAGCACCTAAACACACCAGAAACGGAGGAATGAAAGCTGAAATATAAGCTAGAGTAAAAATTGGAAGTCCTTCCCAATACTCCTCTACTAGTTTTCTTTTTTTCCCTCTCAAGTAGTATATGTTGACTGTATTTCCTTCCATGTCTAAGCTTCTTTAATTTCTCAAGTCTCTCTTTGAATAGCCCATAGTTAGGAAAATCTCAAATAGATGGCACTAGAAAAAATAGGACAAAATCTCTAACTTCTCGATGCATTCTTAAATAAATGATTCCAAAGGCAACTAAGGGCATCCCTTTGGAGTAATGAGAATCAAAACTATGACTAAGGAGAGCACCAACACCACCAGTGTCTCGAGATCCATAAAGAACTTATGATGGGCATGCATAGCTTAGGACAATTGATCAACGGGATTCCAGTTGCAGTCTAACGCTTTCAAGAAAAGCAAACACCAATAATAGAGTGTAAACAAAAAAAACAGAGCATGGATGGAGAAAATGAAATGAAGCAACGAATCATTGAACAAAGCCTTGTCTCATACTTTAATTAATGGGCCTAAACAAGTGATTGAAATCGATTGTGTTTTTAATCAAAAACCAAAAGTATGATTGCATGCATCTCACAAGGGAACAAAAAAAAAAAAAAAAAATAGAGAATAATCTCATATTCTATAGAAACAGTAATCAAACATAAAATATACACAAGTGATCTCAAATTCCATAGAAATAGACATGATTTCTAATGTCCACCCTTAATCATAAAAAAGAATCTCAAATGTCAACAAAAGATGGAATAAAATAGTGCGAAAATGAAGTATACAATGACTACACCTAGTGAGATTTTCTTAAGCGCTAATGCTCGATTTCTGGTGTTTTACTACCTTCTCCTCTACAGTATAACTTTTCATCTACATCTCCTCTTCCAATTCTTATTGTTCCTTTGGTTCCTCTCATCCTCTCTTTATTCTACTTTTTTTCTCTCCCTCTACTTTGTTCCTCATAACCCTCCTTTTTTGTACTCCTCTCTCCTTTTGTTCTGCTCTTCCTCTTTCTTCTATCCAAGATGCCTTTGTATAGATCCTCCCAAAAATCTACCGGCTGCTATTTTGGAAAGTCCCTCTTCTTTATCATGCGTGTGGACTATCTTTTGTATCATGGTTGTGAAGGATATTTAAGGAAATTGGAAAGTTCGATCAAAATCGAAGAATGGTTTGGGGAATATTGGGATGTGGTTGTGCATCCTGATTCTCTATGCATGACTCTTCCCTTTCTTAATAGGGTGCCTCCCCATCACGTGTGGTTGTCATTCCATTTTTATGGCAGCCCATGCCCATTTCTGAATCAAAATCCTTCCATACATGCGTGCTTATTGAAAAAATTTTCCAAAAACAAAAGCCAAACGAATCTCTTTCATCCAAAAATGTCTTTAAAGTGTCATGATCTCGTTCCCATTATTGTGAAAGTCATGTACACCAAGGGGATCTACTCTAACTTGCAGCACTCCAGTCCCATGCAAGACAAAATAAAGATCAAAGTAAAAAGCATGCAATTGCAAATTAAAAATCAAAGTTATGCAATTAAAAAATTAATACCTTAATCACTTGTATTTTTGAAAATCAATTATTAATCACACATATGTAAAAAAACAAAATACCAATCTCATGCAAAAAATGAAATAAATAAAAAATAAAAAATAGAAATCATGCAATTTAAAATGAAAGTAAACAAAATTGCATGCACGCATAAGATAATCAAAATGTTACTTCATGCAATTTAAAAAGAATAGAATCTTCAATCTCTTGTAATTTTCTAAAGCAAGTCATAGCTTACTTAAACTCGAAATGAAGCAATCAAAACCAAGATCCAACATGAGTGAACTTAAGCCTAGACAACCTCTAAGTGACCTGAGTGATCCTAAGTGGGCCTAAACGAGCTAAGTGTGCCTAAATGGGCCAATGTGAACTAGAGTGGGCCTAGGTGAACCTAAGTGGGATATAACCTAAGGACAAAAAGCGGCCACGGTCACAATATGAGTTCAAATGAGCCCCTCAATGAAGGGTCCTTGAAGGTGGCTTAAAAAAGGAAGATATATAAGTGTTAATGAGCCACCAAGGGATAACTACAAGTCAAAAGAGAAGTATAGGAAGGCATCTAGTGTCACATGTGTTAAGAGGACAAAATGAAAGGTCTACAAAGAGGCAAATTAGTACTTTGAGAAAATTAAAATACTTTTCTCAAGGTATTAAGTTGTTGTAGAAAGTCAAGAATATGTGTATTGATAAGGCACATGGGTTTTAAGGTATTTTATTGTGTTTGAACTTTCCTTGAATTAAGGATTTGGGTAAGATGTTACCCAGATTCCTTACTTTCCTAGTTTTTTTTTCCTATTTTAGAGGAATCTATTTAGGAAGTTTAATTTTCTACATCCCATAATTAAAGGAAGGGAATTATGTTCTCTCTTCTATTTATTTTCCCTATTGGTTTTGTATTCAAATAAAAAAAATCAATATTATTTCTATTGTAGTTTCTTGATTGTATCAGAGCTTGATTCTAAAACCTCTTCTTTTGAATGACAAATATAGGATGGACATTAAAAAGCAAAGCTCCACATATGAGGTCATGTCCGATCTAGGAGTTGTCATCACAAGATCTACTAAAGGGTCTAAAAACAGCTTTCTTCCTATCACAAGCCACAAATTGAATGGCCATAACTACCATCAATGGTCCTAATCTATGATGATGTTCATCTATAGGAAAAGCAAAGATGATCATCTTACCGAAGCAATAACCATTCCAAAGAAAGAAGATCCAATGTTGAAAGTATGGAAATCAGAAAATAATATGATAATGTCTTGGTTGATTAATTCTATGACAAATGAGATAGGAGAAAATTTCCTATTCTATGGTACTATAAAAAATATTTGGGATGCAGCCAAAGAAACCTATTCCAATTCTAAAAATACATCATAACTATTTTTTGTCAAAAGTATCCTTCATGAACTTTGGCAGGGAGATTCCTCTATCACCCAATAGTTCAATTTCCTCATGCATTAGTGGCAACAACTTAACCTATCTGAAGTGCTTGAGTGGAAGTGTACCAAAGATGAAGCATTGTACAAATAGATCATCAAGAAGAAACGTGTGTTTAAATTCCTAATAGGATTAAACAAAGATCTTGATGAAGTTGTAGACCCCTCATTTTTCCCTTGACCCATATAGGTTACTATCTTAGTAAATTATCATAATTCATTGACTTGTAGTCTTTGATTTTTCCTCGAGAGCTTCTTGGAGTACATTTATGGAATTTTGATGTGATCACATAAACTTCTGATTTTTTTTAATTTAGAATTTTTTTTGTTGCTTGAACTTATTATTTATTTTAAGTATAATTATAATTGTAAAAAAGAAATTTTGTTTTTAGAAAAGAAACTCATGATTTAAATTAATTAATAATTGGTTTCATTTCTTTAAAAATATAAAATATACTAAGGGTCTGTTGTTGAATCAAGATAAAATCTTCTATAATTATGGTTTAATATGATTCAGTTACTTTGTTAAAATCATTTTATAAATTACAAAATTTGATATACTAACTATGTTTATTAATTAAGTAAATTAGGAATTAATATATTATGATCATCAAATATATGTTTTAAAATTTTAAATCATGCTAGAACAATATTTATTTTAGAACTTTATAAACATTAAATTAAAATATATATTTAAATGACTTACAAATATTAAATCCATATTTTAAAAAAATGAGATAAGTTATTTTTTTATCCAATAACATTGAACTAAATCTCCATTTTCATAACATGCTAGATTTCTATCTTTTTTTGTCATCATTCTCACAATCTAAAATAAAAATAAAGAGCACTCCTTTAGCCATCAATCTTAGGTGCATTAGTTTTCCTATTAATCCATTAATTTAAAATAGACAAAAACATTCCCTAATCACTCATAGTTGCTGCACTTAGACCATACCAACTATACAATTTAGGGAAATTTATGTAACTATACACCAAGGGGCAAAATTTTGCCTTTTAGAAACTTTGCTTTTTTACTTTTCAAATTCAGTGGATTTTGGGGAAAATAAATGAGCTTTCATACACTGTAATAGTAATGTTAAGACCCTTCCAAAAATGCCCTCCTGCACTTTGACAACTCTCCTAGTTGGATCACCCACTTGGAAAAGTCACGTAAGCAAGGTCCAAGTAAACTACCCACTAAAGCTAATGACATGAATCATGTACATGTCACCATCCAACTAGACACTCCATATGGATTGATTTTTTAAAAAATATTTGCCCCCAAATGTCTTCTTCTTTCTTCAACCAAACCCTAACACCAAAAACCCATGTTCTTTCTTCTTCGTTCATAGGCACAACCCATCACAAGGCGAAATGATCCATAAAAAATTTGGTAGATTCTCAATTTGCCATAACCCATCAACCCCAAACAAACCTCCAAACTTGATCCCTTATTTTGTTTCTCCTCCATTACCATAAGGAAGACGACATCATATTTTCCCACCAAACATCAAACTGAAAACAAAAGTCCAAGTGTGAACCCCCTAACAAAGGCCAGGTAGACAAAGAACCCCTTTCCTTCTTCTCATTTTAGCACCGACAAAGTCATTTTTCTCCTTGTACTTCCTCTTTTGCTTTTACATCGAAGAAGTAGAAAGAAAGCAATTGAGAGAATGAGAGAACGAATCATATAAATATTGTAGTTGCATTTAACTTTTAAAGCAAGGGTTTTTCTAGGTGATATATGTATTTTATTAAACTTTGTAATAACTATTTATTTTGATTTTTCATTTTGATTCTTTGAGATTTGAATAATGTCATAGTTATGCGATTTGTGCAATTTTGTGATTTAAACTTGATTACATTGCATATTTCTACATGTTGAATGCTCATTAATATTGTATCTAATTTTATATTTAAATTTATTTAGGGTTTATTTGAAATGAATTATGGTTTAAAATTTGATAAATGATGGGAAAATGAGATGGTGGTAAGCTGTATTGATTTTGTTTTATTTTCTGAATTGTTGTGTTTGTGTTGTATGTGGTTGTTGGGAAGAAAACGGAAAAGAAAAGAAAAATATGACTATTTCATGAGAAGGGAATACAACTTTTAGGAATGTTCAAACAATTTGTTTTGTTTAATGTTATTTATATGGGATTTGAGATGTTTTGTTGTTTAATGTTGTTTATATGGGATTCCAAAATGAGCAAGTTGAGTGATTTTTTATAGTTGTTAATTGGTGAATTTAATGCATGAGAAAAGAATTCATGTTTGGTCATGAGTAGATGAGTATAAATTTTAAAAATGATTGGGAGTAAAGTTTGAATAAATTTCTTCATAAAAGTTTTGAATTTATAATGAATGAGGGTTGAATTGAAGAAGAAAATAAAACAAATGTAGTAAAGCAAACATGAATTTGTGGGAATTAGGGAAAATAGTAGTGGAGCCTTAGGTGCAAATCTGATGGTCACAGCCACAAATATGAAATTTGTTTTGTTTATGTGTGTAATGGTTGGTCATAGCAGGGGTCTACCCTTGGATGAAGGGGTTGACCGTAATTCAGGTAATGACATTTGGATGAAATAATTGTTTTCGTAAGAGGTTGTAGTAAGTGAATTAAAGGCTAACCCATTTATTTGGAGGTAGGCCCTTAGTTGTAAACATTGTTGTGGTTTAATCTGGGTAGTAGGCAAAATAAAGAAAGACCCATTGTTTCAGGGGTTGGCTGAAGACAGTGACATTAGCACAATTTGGCTTGAAGAGTTACCAAAATAATGGTTGGCCCATGAATTGAGAGGTTCACTCCCCAACTTATATAACATAGCCAATTACTACCAAATAAAATAGAATAATTGCATTGCTTGATGTTAAGTATACACTATGCATGTCTATATTTACACCATTAATTGTAGACCATGAAATGTAAATGAAACTCACTTGTAAAGTTCCAAAGATAAACAATGTATTAATATATGATGGTCATAGGCATGATAATCAATTTTGTTATAAGTAAGTTGGTTTAGGCAGTGTTATTAAGAAATTAGTTAATTGTTTCAGCTTGACTAAAGGTTCATGTTTCTAAACAAGGGTTGCACATGATCGAGTACCATTTAAATGGATCCAAGTAATACAATTTATTATTATCTGCACATTGGAGAAGAGCTAGTAAGGGGTGGACATGGCAATATGGAATATATGGGTGAGAGACGAAAGGGTCTAAGTTTAAAACGATCAATGACATATAATGATTTTGTTTCAAGGATTTGTGGGAAAATGAACATTGATATAGTGGGACCAACATTTTCGTATACTCTCTTGTTTGATCTATATGCACTTCAACCATTGAAAAATGATGAAGACTTAACAAACATGTTTCAATTTAGTGACCGATTTGCATGTGTATATATATGTTTAGCATCAACAGTTGAAGGCAATAAAACAATTGAGAATGGAGGACAAGGGTAAGTTATATCAAAAGAATATCTAATCTTAAATGATTTTGTGTATTTATTTATTTATTAATACTTATGTTTATTCATTAGATGTTATAATACAAATTGAACAAAACAATCATAGGGTCTAACTCACCGGTCCCATATTCAGCAAGTGATATTGATATTAGAATGGAATCATGAGGATTTCATCAAAGATGTGTTGAATCACATGTTGGTCCACTAGAGTCAAGTCGTTTTGAGAGTGCAATATTGGGTAGTGGTCATAGCTTCTCAACTATAAATGACTTTCGGGATGTAATATATCTCATGTCAGTAGAAGGCCATTTTAGATATAAGTTTAAGAGGAATTACCTTAAGCATATGACTGTAATATGTGCTGTTGAAGGATGCCCTTGGAAAGTAACTACTTGTACTGTTGGGAAAACAAAAATAGTTTGGGTGGATCCATTTAGAAATGAACATAACCACTTTTTAGAAGATGTGTTAGTTTCTGGACCAGCAGTTTGTTGTAATCAATCCACAACTATGATTGATGATGTTATTCATTCAAATCCAAATTACTTGCCCCATCAAATATGTAAAGACTTTCATCGACAATACAGAATGCAATTGAATTATTTTCAACCATGGAACTTGAAAGAGAAGGCTAAAGAACGAATTCATGGTGTGCCCCAATGTTCATATAAGTTGTTACCTTGGTTGTGTACAAGGCTTATTGAAAAAAATCCAGGGACAATTTCTGAATATAGATGTCTAGATGATGGTCATTTTATGTAATTGTTTGTTGCCTTTTCAGTGTCAATATATCGGTTTAAAATGGGATGTCGTCCTAGTATATCAATAGAGTCATCCCACATGAGTGGGCCATACAAGGGTGCTTTATTTTCAACTTCTTCGTATGATGCCGATGATGGCATGTTTCCACTTGCTTATGGATTATTTAGCTCTGAGAATTATAAGGATTGACTTTGGTTCTTAGAGAAATTGAAGATGGTCCTAGTTGAAGGAGAGGTTATAATAATATCTTATAGACACCAAGGGATTATCATATTGTTTCAGAGGTATTTGGTAAGGAAAACCATGCACATTACTATCGTCACATTAAAGAAAACTGTAATATCTTTCTAAAAAAGCTAAACACTAAAGGAAGCAAAGGGAAGGAAAGTGTTTTGCCAATGCTTGATTCTATCACCTATGCTAGGTTAGATTGTGATTATGAGGTTGCAATGGATACTTTAAGGACATTTAGTCATGATTTGGTGAAGTGGGTTGAAGAAAATAAGCCTCAACATTGGGTAATCTCTAAATTTAAGAAGATGCATTAGGATAAGATCACAAGTAATCTGACCGAGTCTTTCAATTCTTGGTTAAGACGTGAATGACACCATAACATTTGTGTTTTCTTCATTGAGCATATGGATAAGTTAGGATCTTTTTTAGTCGAGCACAAAAATGGACTTGTAAAATGGAATGGGTGTATTGGTCCTAAAATAAAAGAAAATATTGCATTGAACATTACAAAAGGTGAAAATTATATCACTTATTTACACTTGGGTAGTTCGATGAAAGTATCCAATTGAAAAACATTCCTGGAAGTGGACTTAATGGAGCGAACTTGCACATGTAAAGCATGGCAAATGTCCGGAATCCCATGTGATCATGCTTGTGCAGCTATACAAAAAATGGGGTTTGATGTATATGATTATATTGATGACTGATATAAGTACAATTTGCAAGAGAAAATATACTCTGGAAGCATGCGTACTTTAGTAACACATGACATGCCAATGATTGATAACGATGGAACCATTCATGATGCCTTGGGTCATACTTATCCATTTCTTAATCCTCCAACCACAAAGCGACCTCCTAGAAGACCTAGGAAACATCGAATCAAGTCTCAATTCATGTAAAAAAAATGGTTCATTATTCTCATTGTAATGAGCCTAGGCATAATCATGCGACATGTAACAACCCATTGTCATAACTATTTGATTGAACTTCATAATGTAACATCGACTTTATATTAGTATGTAATAGTTTGGTAATCTTCGTTGTTGTTTCCTTGATTATAAGCAATGACTAATTTATTGGATTTGTTGTGTTTGGTGTACATATATTGTGATTGTATGTTGTTCTTCAATATTATGGGATATGTTACATGATAATGTAATTATAATAGCAAAATTTGTACCCTGGTCATGATTGTTCAAAGATGCCATTCAAGTCATATAGATTCACATGGCGTCCTTGGCAAAAAAAAAAACATATTGTTAACCAGTGGGCATAATCGTGGCCAACCTTTACACGTAGGGGCTGCTGCTTTTTGGTTGATGACCCTTAATCATATTATTTAGTTTTATGTGAAGTGGGTAGTAGCCAAAATAAGGGTCGTCCTATTAGGTCATAGGTAGTCCTATCATTTTTCTTATTTAAAATTGGCTTTGTGTTATGTGAGGAGTCAATAAAAGGGAGGTTGACCCATTAACACCATGGGAATGCATTCAAACATTTACATTGTACCCTTAGAATCAATGGAATTTCTTTTATACAATAACATTAGTTTGGTATGTTATGTGTAGAAGGCAATCTAGGGGTACACCTTCCACTTCAAAGGCATGCCTATGTGTGAATGACATTATATTACTATGCTATACGCAGAAGGCAAAGTAGGGGTGCACCCTTCATTGCATAAGCATGGGCATGGGTATGATAACATTATTTTGGTATACTATATGCAGTATGCAAACTAGGGGGCACACCCTTGATTTTAGAGGCATGCCTATTGGTGAAACCATTATATTGGTAAGCTATGTGTACTAGTGAACCTAAGAGCACAACCTTCATGGAAGACGCATGAATGTGGGTGAAAAACTTAATTTTGTTAAGCTATGTGCAGTAGGAAAAAGATAGGTATGACTCTCTGTCAGAGGCATGCCTTCAAGATGACTAGATTTGAGGTGTGGGTTGGGTAGTCAGGCAAATGGAGGCATACTGATAGCTTGAAAGGTTGGCCCTTGACATTCATATGAAATAAGCGACCACCAAATGAATAAATGAACAAAAGTTATGCATTATCAGATGTTTGATAGATACCATATGTTCTAATGTTTAGCACATTAATGTCATACCATCTAGTGTTAATGAAGTTGGATTGTATTGTTTATAATCTAAACGAGACATTAATCATAATGACAATAGGTGTGAATGTGACAATTGTTACAGTTAATTAATTTTGGCAAGGTTAGTTACAAACATTGTTGTAAGCAATTAAATACCTAATGGGGTCCAAAGAAGGTATTAAAATAATTTATGCTTATTTTATAAATGATGTAACTCTTTTTGTAAGGAATATATGTATTATTGCACATATTAATGAACACACACACACACACACACACATATTTCTACATATGTATTAAAGTAAGAGGGCATGAGGTCTCATATTGATGTTAAAAAAAATGTACAATACTTTATTAAAGTTAATAAGAAACTGATTGATCTTAAAGATATACGGAACATTGTGGAGGATGTTACTAGGGTTTGAAACTCCATTAGATGGTGGTGAACGGCTTCCCATCAGTTCCTATGGGCTCTCAGTAGCATGAGGTTTTGAAATACCAAATTTTCTAACAAATCTAGATGATAAGATGGGGGTCCTAGAAGTAATAGGATGAGATATACCAAGTTTTACAAAGGATGTACCAAATTTTGTAAATGATGTACCAAATTTTGTGAAAGATGTACCAAGGGTTCCAAAGTGCGTTCCGAGGTGGGGATCGACACCCAATCACTTCTTTATGGGTTCTAATATGAAATTATCGACCATAAGTGTAAGATGGGAGTTTAAAAAACAATTGGATCAGATGTACAAAATTTTTTCAAGGATGTACCAAGGGTTCCAAAGTGTGTTTCGAGGTAAGGATTGGTCATAACTTCTTTATGGGTTCCCAACGAAATTTTTTATTGTAGCTGATAAGATGAGGGTTCTAGATGCAATAAGATGGGATATACCAGAATTTATAAAGGACGTACCAAATTTTGTGAAGGATGTACCAAGGGTTCCAAAGAGTGTTGGGAGGTGGGGATCGGCCATGAATCACTTCTTTATGGGTTGCCAAAGGAAATTATAAGCCCCAGATGATAAGATGGGGGTCCCAAAAGCAATAGGATGGGATGTACCAAATTTTATAATGGATGTACCAAATTTTGTGAAGGATGTACCAAGGGTTCCAAAGTGCGTTCTGAGGTGGGGATCGACACCTAATCACTTCTTTATGGGTTCCAAAATGAAATCATGGACCATCCATGTTCAAATGGGGGTCCCGAAAGCAATAGAATCAGATGTACCAAATTTTTAAAAGTTGTACCAAATTTTGTAAATGATGTACCAAGGGTTCCAAAGTGTGTTATGAGGTAGGGATTGGCCATGAATCCCTTCCTTATGGGTTACCAAATTAAATTATGGACCATTCATGTTCAGATGGGGGTCCCGAAA
>JAJJMF010000231.1:328557-347278 GCA_022058775.1 Vitis hybrid cultivar
CCAGTGGACGATCCTAGAGCCACTATACTATAGTAGCTTTTTCTTTGTTACCCTAGTATATGGTGTTATAGGTTATAAATTTTGTTGATTACTCCCTCAATCAAGGAGCACCAGCTGGACACAAATCAGCTGAGACACCAATTGGGCACGAATCAGATCCCAGAAGCAATAAGATCGGACATATCAAATTTTGTGAAGCATGTACCAAATTTTGTGAAGGATGTACCAAGGGTTCCAAAGTGCGTTATGAGGTGGGGATCGACCACCAATCACTTCATTATGGGTTCCCAAATGAAATTATGGATCATCCATGTTCAGATGAGGGTCTTGGAAGCAATAGGATTGGATGTATCAAATTTTATAAAGGATGTACCAAATTTTGTGAAGGATGTACCAAGGGTTCCAAAGTGTGTTCCAAGGTGGGGATCGATCCCCAATCACTTCCTTATGGGTTCCAAAATGAAATCATGGACCATTCGTGGGAAGTCACAATTTGTTTTTCCCTAATTACCATAAAAACCTATCTACTTTACATTGCCAGAACTCATCATAACGAAATTTTGTGACACAATTATTTCCATTCATTACTCGGCCTCAACTTCTAACATATGAAAATTAGAGCTATATTATGGCATCATATGGTGATAGTTGACCTCTATGTCAGATAGAATTCTATTATTATCCTCGGCGTTTGTTGTGGCTGCATTGAAGATGTAATATAATGCCTTTCGAATTAGCATACGAATGTTCTATTCTCTTATTTATAAAACAGTTGTTGCATATTCCACTATGTTACGACGAGCCATTGTTAGTGAATGCCTCCGCACTCTATATATTTGTATTGTTCCAAAGCGGTTATGTTAAAATTGTGTTACATTATTCTAGGAATGATCCTCCTAATATATTCTTCTGATAGAACATCACATGTATATAGTTCAACATTAATGATGGTTGTAATATATTCCTCCTACAACAATACATCAGGTAGATATACATAAGGTTCCATATATCGTGTGAATTTGGATATGAATATATTCCCTACCTACACTATGTAAAAGGTCTAATGTACCAAACAACTGGGCATGGAAACCTATTCGGAAGGAATATATTCCCCCTATGTGTATGATGACATCCCACTGTCTCATCACTAGAGAGGACAAGGCTGAAGATGTACATATGGATGTGAAGGGATTGAGAGGAAGATACAACCTCCAACAACATTGTCATGGGTAAATTAGACTAGATGAATAATCCATTATATGCATGATAGAGGTGTATAAAATGGGTGACCCAACAAATAGTTCATTCCATATGTGAAACATTTATAAAGCACCACACATTTGGAGGCAAATTTTGGAGCGTTGCTTGAGCAAATCCACATCGGAAAATAGTTCGATTTGGTAGGGTAAGTGGTGGTTGAATGTGTTTTAAAATTCCATTCGAACATTTGTTTTATGTAAATATTATAACATATGATTTGTAGGTCTTGCAATCATGTCAATCCACTTTGTTCATGCCAATACCCTAATTTGAAATTAATTTTTCTTATTTTGTTGTTATTACAGATGGCCAATGAAGTATATTATGTAGTTTTCGCTAGTAAAAAAAGAGATATTTACAATTTGTGGCTAGAATGTCAAGAACAAGTTGTTGGGTACAAAGAAAATGTGTATAAGTCATACAAAACATTCAAAGAGGCTAGATGGGCTTGGGTGTTCTATGAACCACGTTGGAACCATACAGAAAACACATCTACGCCAAACCTTGGAGAGGAGGTGAATCTCCCAACTCTTATGGAACATAAAGGGGATAAGGGAATGTATTGGGCAAAACATCAACATTTGATAACTCCTTTCATCATGGGTTGTCTTTTCACTATTGTTTATATGTAGATAATATCAAAAATTTGAAAAAATAAATGATTTTTGGTCCTTCATGTAATATAGATGTACTGCTAAAAAAACCTGTATGATAAATAAAGTTCAGTATGTGGTATCATATTTATCAAAATTGTAAAAATTGAAGTTAAAACTAGGGTGAATAATCATGTATACATGATTGGGACAAAAATTGATAATATAAACCAATGGATGACAAAGTATTAGGTAATGACAACGTTTTTTTAGGAATGGACCTAAAGGAAAACTAGGGCCACAACCTTCATGTCATAGCCATCCTCAATGGTATGATAACATTGGAATCTTATGTTATATGCAATACACAAAGTAAGGGCCCACCCTTTATTTCACAAGCATGCCTATGTGTCAAAGCAGTATATTCATATGTCATGTACAGTAGGCAAAATAGGGGCACACCTTTCCTATGAGATGCATGCAAGTGGGTGAAAACCTAATCGTTGTTATTCTAAGTGCGGTAACAAAAAGATAGGCACGCCCATTGTGCAGGCAACATGTCTTCATAATGGGTATGTCTAACATGTGGGTTGGCTAGTATAGTTAGAGGAGGCAAGCCCAAAGCATGAGGGGTTGGGCCTAGATGTTCACATTGTAATAAAATGCATGGACAGTTGCATCATATGTGTTAAAGCCTAAAATATAGATCCACTACCTACTAAGATGGGAAAATGGTAAAATTTCATCCACACGTTCAAAATAATTTAAACCAACATCATAACTAGCATCACAATTACACATAAATATTGTATAGACTGTTGATAATTGTTGTAAGAGATTATAAAGTTTAGTGATGGTTAATGAAAGCATGCATGTAGATAAGCATTGGAAAATGTTAAAGTAAACTGAGCTTAGCAGTTGTTTGAGAACGAGAATTTAAAAACTTATTACAAAATCCATGAAATTTTTTTGCGCACACTTAAGCATTCGGTTGTAAGACCGCCAGAAACTAAGGTTACTCTTCTCCATCAGCCAGTGCATCTTCGTCTTCTTCATCACACCATTATCATCACCATTGATTACTACTCAAAAAGTACTCTTTTATAGCTTGAAACTAACTGTTTTTAAAACTTTTGAATAATAATTAATACCTTTTAACTCAATTGGCACATTAAGGAACCTAGCAAGGGTTACTAATTAGTTTTTGGCAAGTTTTGGTGTTTTTAGTAGCTATTTGATCATTGAAACAAGCCAAGAATGAGGGAGAATTTTGTGAAATCCATGGCAATACAAGTTGAAGCTCAAATACATGAAGAATCAGAGCTTTGGAGCACTTCATATCCCTTTTCCAAGCTTGGAAATAGGTTGCCAAGCCAATCAGAGATGCAAGGAAGAAAACCAGAGGAAGAAATCCAACAGCCAGCATTTTCGCATGGCTATGCGAAATCAAGAGGAGGAGTAGTTGTAGGACTGAGAGCAGGACTGAGTGAAAGACAATTTCGTATGGCTATGCGAAATTTCGCACACCATGAGAAACCACAAGAGGCAGCCAAAGAATTTCACACAGCATGCGAAATTTCGCATGGTATGCAAAATCTTCCTGTGCACCGACTCTGTTAGATTTTTATCTCCAGATATTTTGTGTAATTTCCTATTTTCTCCTTGTAATCAACCTAGATGTTTTCTTTTATATCTTTTTATATTTTTTTTTTTTTGGGTAACATCTTATGAAGAAAGAGAGAGACATAGAGAAAAAAGTGTGTGGAAACACTTATAAATTCCCGTAGTAAGAAATATACAGAGCTTTTGCTCTACCTTTCCTTCTCATTTTGTTTTCACTTTTCTTTCTAGCCAAACAACCTCTGAGGATGATTTCTCAGGGGATGAGTGGCTAGGTTTTACATTTCTTGGAGTGATGGAAGCTAGGTGAAGGACCTGAATGCAAAGATGGGAGTTGTCCTTACTTTAAATGAAAGTAGTTGTTAACCATTAATGGTTTTTATTTCAAGGTTTAGCTTTAAATCCCTTAAAATCACCTTGAATGGCCAATACTTGGTAAGCTTTTTGGATTCTATGGATGCTTATTGCTAGATCCATGGATGTCTATTAGTTATCATTTACGAGCCATTAGAAGGTGGTTCAAGGTGAGGGTCTTTAGTGTTTAAAGCCATTAATGGGAAGCAATTACCATTTTTCATGAACCCTTTAGATCAAATTTTAATTGCTAAATACAAAACCGGTTCGGGAGATAACCATCCTTTATGTTATTGTCCCCAACACAATGAGAAGATCCGGAATCTCCCCCTTTGCCTAAGGAACCCGATCTTAGTGACCTAAAGCTTCAAGAAACCTTTTCTTTGTAGTTAACTTCACTTATTATTTTTGCTTAACTTAAAATAAATCTTTACAACCACAATTCCATTTTCTTTAAAAGCTAATTTTTTCCATTTTCTTTAAAAGCTAATTTTCATAAGGAAAAACACCATTTTATTTCCTTTACTTAAATCAACTATACGATGAAAACCCATCCCTGTGGATGATGTGGACGATCCTAGAGCCACTATACTATGTTAGCTATGCTACCCTAGTGTAAGGTGATTTAGGTTTTATAAATTTTGTTGATAACACCCGTCTGGGCCAAAATCAAATGGCATGACTGCATGAGGGATGAATCAACCATCTTCCTCGTCATCTATGTGTGATGGCATAGGAGGTAGAGAATCAGGGTGCAATGCTTTCCATGTTACAATGGAATGATCGCATTGTTGACGCACAATCTTCAATTGATTGTTCATTGATTTGTACATTGCATAAATGCCCCCAAGTCGGGAACTTTTACTTGACCTACGTGAAGAAAGGCTTTTGTTTGTTTGTCCATCGACTATTTCATGCGCATAGGTTGCATGCACGACATTGACTCATAAGGTAGTGACTTGAAATCCAACCCTACATTTTGTAAAAGCAAGCAAATAGTTGAACCATATGGTAATGCACGTGTGCTCACATTACTATGTCGTGCCTCAATCATGTTATGTCAAATAAGTGCGGGCAAATTAATTTTATGGTGACTTGCCATGTGGAACAAAATGTGCAAAACATATAGTGTAAGCTCATTAAGATGACCCTTCTTACTCAAGACGGTATGAAACAATATCAGACTGAGAATCCTATATTTTGGCAGAATGGATCTATGTTCAACACTTGTACCTAACTGAAAAGAATGGCCACATAATTCCTTTGTTATTGTGTTTGACATTGTCTTTATATCAATTTTTGGAATACAAAAGTTAATTGATTTCTTGAGTGTTTCAAGAAAGAAGGTGTGTGCAATAAGGGATGGAGATACTCGTATAGCAACCCCCTTGAATGAAGAGTTATCAACATTTATGATATTGATGTAGAATGCTCGCATAGGAGTTGGATAACATTCTTGCGTTAGCTGTATAAATGGTCTCAACTTGTAAAAGTCAAGTAACTCAACGACACCATCTTCTTGAAAACCAACAATTAGTATGACACACTCTACAAAAATTGGGCATTTTTCTATGAGATTATCACATTCATTCTCATTTGTGGGTGGCGAGGCATGAAAGGGTCGTGTGGGACTTCCTCGGGTGCAGTTGACATTATGCCATGTCTAACCTTCTTTTTAGGAGGCATGATATTTGGTGCTTGTAATGGCACTACATATCGAAGGTTAATTAAAAATCCAATGATGCAAGGTAGAGATGAAAAGTATTGAATCATTGCATCCAACCCAACAAAAAATAGTTTAAAAAAAAATTCATGCAACTCCCAAAAGAGTGGCCGAAACGTCCAAGAAAAAATATGTGTAGAATGGGAATGAAGTTAGAAAGATAATGCAACGGAGTATGAAAGACAAACCTTATTAGTGTTGTAGCGATAGTAACTGTTAACGAGTATGACCATGAAATTCTGAGAGTGAATGGGTAAGTTAACTACAATGGAGGAAATGGGTGGGTGGAAGCTAATGGTTATGATGTGTAACGTGTATAGGTGGTAGAATATGAGGTGTAAATGGGAATGAATGAGAGTTGATGGGGATGTGATGTAAACCAAACTGAGTAAATGGTTGAAGTTGGAATGGAGATCAGCCTGTCAAGAGATCTAGCTAGTACATACATGCATTTAATGTTCCATAATGAGTGCATAGTTACAAGTCACTCAAGTTGGATGGGATGACACTACATGAATGGAGTCTTCTACCACCCTACCATTTGGGACTATGATTATGTGCAATGAATGTGAAGTTATTATGTGGTAGGTGCATCATAAATATTGGCAATAGGTTACTTGTAGTTATTAATGGTCCACTGTGGTACAATCAAATCAAATGTTACAACAGCTTTCCAATCTTTTTTCTCTTGGACATAAAATAGCTAAATTCGGGATGGGTTGTTGTATACAAGGTATAAAATATCGGTAAATACAGATATATTAGTACTTGGATTTTATGGATATATCGGAAATATCAGTGGATAGTTTAACAAAAATATTGATGAGACGAAAATTATTCAAAATTCACGAGAATGCTTGAAAAAACTCCAAAAAAATCATAAAATAAGTGAATATATATATATATTAAAGTTATTTTGTAAGTGTAATTGATATAAGTACAATTAAAGATAATTTTTATCAAATTTTTATAATAAAAAAATATAGCATAAATTCCTTTAATATATTTAAGAGATTTATTTTAAAATTTTAAAAATACTTTTATTAAAACATATTTTATTACATTTTAAATAAAAATAAATAAATTGATTTATATAAAATATTTTATTTGAGATTTGATTTCTAAAAATTTATTACAAATATATGGTGACAATTTTTCTATTAACATTAATTTATTTAAATAATTAAAATTATTAATAATTTATCTTATCAAATTAATTTTAATTTATAAAATATTAGGTCTTCATAATTTTTTTATATTGTAGCAATTTTTTAGTAAAACTATATTTTTAATATTTAAAAATAAAAAACATTTAAAATTAAATAAAAGTAAACAGATAAATAAAAGAAATTAAGAATAAAGTGATAGTAATTTTTTTAAAATAGTATTAATGAGATAAATATAAAAAGTAGTTAAAAATAAAAAGATAATATAAAATAAAATGATAATATAGATTTAAAATTAAAAGATATTTTTTTAAAAAAAATGATATATTTTTTTTAAAAAAAAAAACTTTAAAAAAAATCTCTGATATTAAATCAACAAGGATTCCTATAGAAATGGGAATCGTAGTACTGATCTCCTTCTAAAGAGGTTCTTATGAACACTCTAAACTATTCATTTTTCAAATCTCAATTTATAATGACATAGAACCATGCCACCCAAAACCCATTTCCAAAAGCTAACATTGTTAAATGCAATGAGAGAGGTAAAAAATAACTGCATTTACAAACCCATTAAACACAAACCTAGAAAATGACATCACAAATTAATAATGACACCCATCCATGATAATTAAAAAACGCAACCGAGAAAAAGTATGTACTAAGAAATTCCTGTTCAAAATATTCTTCTTTAATGGTTAGGCTCATGGGTAGAGAAAGATAGAGAGACAAAGATATAGAGTGAGAGATGTGATTGGAAGGAAATATGAGGTATGATGCAATAAAAAGACTGGGAAGAAGGAAAGTAGGAAGAGGGCGGTAGCTACTAGGAAAAAGGCAATTGATGAGTATGCAAACAAGTTAGAAAATGCATTCAATTTTGTTTGCCACTTTGTTAATTTATTTGACTGCCATAATTTAAATTTGGAGAAAAAATTGATTTCCAAAATATTTCCTTAGGCAATCCATTTCTTCTATAAATTCAGCTCATATAAATGTTTTTTCTTAAAGCAACTAGTTTTATGTTCCAAATGTAATTAAAATTTGATCTAAGAATCATAATTATTTAACACATAAAAAAATAAAATAAAAAGTTAAAGTCCATGGAGTATTCTCAACCACTTAAAAATTATGAAATTTGATAAGATTTAAGTGCATACAACAAATGTGGGAAGAAAAACAAGATTAGCAATAAGGAAAATAAAATAAAAAATACAATTGAACATACATTTTATGACAAATGTTGAAACAAACATTACTGAAGCATGGTAGAACCCTTCAAAAGGCCTCAATGGACCATCCATGCCATGAATAAATTCCATTATACGCCCAATCCTACTAAAAGGCCTCATAATGGTGAATTATAGGTCATGCTCTGCCCCATCGGCTATAAAGAATGAAACAAAAATTCAGTTGAAGTTTGTATGATACACATGCATGGTAAGAAACATCCACATTGATGGAAAAGTTCAGTCACATAAATCAACCTCTAAATCAATTGCTTGGCATAGGCATAAGACCACTTTTGCTTCTCAATTGGACAAAAAATGCAAGGGGAGAAATATTATTTGAGGACATATTCAATGGGATCCTAATATCATATGATAATATACAAATTTAATTCATTTTAACAATAACACAATAAGAAAACAAATAACAAATAGCATATGATAGCTTCAAAAACAATTTCTATTTCTCATTCTACAAATATAAATAATAAAGCAATGGAATGTCCACTATGATCAAGACCAAAGAAAAAATCCTTTACAGTGGAGGTAAATACATGTACCAATTACTCTAAATCTATTAACCAAAGAAGAAAAACATTTAAATGCAAGCTAATCAAAAAGAAAAACACTTGATGAAGAGTCTTTTGATTTTCCATACCTAATTATTGAATAATAGTAACTATCTTCACTAAGGTGATTGCGAAAATCCCGAAAGCACCTTTTGATTGTAATAGACCATAAATGTCCGAGTCTGAACCACTTGTTGAAAAGCCTCAATCACAATTGGACCCGCTGCAAATGCTACATCTATTTACTAATGAAGCTGAGACGACTAAGATAACTGTCTTGTAGGGTGTCTATATGTATTATCCATTGGTCCGCCAGTACAAAAGATTGAGAAGTTTTTAAATCTTGTCAATTTAGCTTTTCATATAAGTCTTGTATGGAAGTTTCAATTACAAAGAATGAGTACAACACAACTATACTCCTAATAAACACTAATTTATGGAAGCATAAAGAAATTGTCAATAATATAACATGAAAAAATAAATATATCATTTACTATAGTTTTATATATATAGGGAAGGAATATTAGCTAATCCAATAGTAAAATAAACCATGCATGCACTGGAATCAGAGGTATTGATAACTTATCCCTTCTATTGTACCATAAAGAAGGCATGACATAGCTTGAAATTCTATTATTCACTACTGATGGCCAAAGAAGAGTTTAAATTAGGACGTGTAGTTAAAGAATTGAATGAAATATAACAAAATAAATGAATTGTGAAGGTTACCCAATACTATTATGCATCCTTGGTTGACCAAATACTAGTTGCAACCATTTCACCAAATTTATTTTCCCTATCAAGAACCATTTGAATTGCAAATTCAATCTTTCAAGGCTCATGCATTCCTACACATTAAACTTATGTTAGGCCCTACATCCTGGTAATGTTTAACATGTAGATTTGAAAATAAAGCATAACATCATATTTAACAACTTACAAAATTAATGGATCTATTAAGACCACTTTCATCCTAATGTTGCATATAGAGAATAACATACATCCCAATATGACATTTGCAATAACGAGCATGATTTGTGACATGCTATTAACGTAGGACCCAATTAGGATTGAAAATAAGTACATGAATAAAAAAACAAATTTAACTGACAATTTTGGATCTCCTACGATATCTGTATATTGTGGATGTAAATTATGTATATTGACATCATTCCGTTTGAAGGGATTTTTTAATAACTACGACATAAATCCAATAACTTTGGAAGCTTCATTAACAAAGTGAATCTGTTGCATGCTATCATATGATGAAAGTAGATCCGCCCTTTTAGCCTCCAAATTGATGACCATGATCACCCATTCATTAAATTGGAATAAGGGGATATCAAACTACAAAAACATACAATCATCATAACAACAATGAAGGCTTAAATATTTGAAGTATAAATTTGAAATTACAAATAGTTGTCATCAATCTATGTAATCAATACAATAGCCAAGCATTACCTAGTTGCAACGTTCAAGATCAACACAATAGCCACCTAATCTTTTCTTTAGTGTTGATTTTGAGGTTGACTTGCTCATTGAACCACATATTTCCTGTAAAAAGTATTTGAGATCATAGTAACAATGTGTAACTAAAACTACACCTATATCTTATATTAGGAACAAGATTTGGTGTATTCGAGAAAAAAACCTCACCTCAAAGTATGGAGAAAAAAAGTGTCTATGACAAGGATTCTCTTCTTTTGCATTCATATACCAACAAAACATGGAAATCACCTACATAATGCCTCTTCATTAGTTAAAATGATCAATGGAAAAATGAGGTTATTTTTTCTTATTTATCATAAACCTTACCAGAATATCAATGAATCTCTCCCCTACTAAGCATTGAAGTTGTTCTCGTGTCACGCCATAGCCACCGTATGCACAAAGCACCTCACTATTAATTACATGAAACACAAGACATGAGTAATTTTTTATTTTTTTTTTTAAAAAAAAATCCATGATCATAGTATTCTAAGAGCAATACTTGCTAAACTTGTGATTTGGGACTAACCTAGGATTTTTTTACTCATCAAACACATAGTCGGAAATATGTGTCTCTTCCTCAATCAACCTTTTGTATTTTGATACACATAATTGTACAAAAGGTGACTTGCATGCAACTGCTCATTGCCTATGACGACGTGCTTTAATTTTTACTCTTCGTGGTCTTATATCTTCTGAGGCTTGTGGCGCTACATCTGCATTGTTGTCCATGCACAATTGCACTAACACCAACATATTGTGTGGCCCAGGGTGAAGGTGATCCTCATTTTCAAAGAACACACCCTCTTCTATGTTGGGTATTTTCGACACCCCTTCATTTGTACATCCAATGCCATCTTCAAAAGATGTTC
This sequence comes from Vitis hybrid cultivar, assembly GCA_022058775.1. NCBI lineage: Eukaryota > Viridiplantae > Streptophyta > Magnoliopsida > Vitales > Vitaceae > Vitis > Vitis hybrid cultivar. The sequence goes on from JAJJMF010000231.1 coordinate 339,432, forward strand.
TTTGACCACCAGAATGAACAGGTGAATGTTGTGCATTATTTGTATCAAATGGTGCACCACTTTCATTCACATGTTCATAAGAACTTGATGGTTGGCCTTCATCTGTGCGATAGTGTGAAGAGGTAAAACAAGTTTTCAACACCTTCATGTCATGATTATATGATGCAATAAGGCTACTAACATGACTTTGTGCATCAGTGATTTGACGTTGCGTTGCCTTCATGTGAGCAAAAAAACCTAAGTCAAACATAATGAAGGAACATATTTAAACTGAGACTTAATATAAGATACTATTCATAGTCATTAGGTATGAAGCATTACATCAACGTCTTCAATCTCATTTGGGTCAACTGGGTCATCAACTGCAGGAGCCTCATTTCTTTTTGTTTGATCTTGCTCTGCCAATGTGCTAACCAACTATCATTGCAAAACATGTAAATTCTCATCCCACTAATCCAATTACAATGTTCATCAACTATCTTAATATAACCAACAGTCAGTTATACCTTAACTTTGCCAAATCCTCCAAGCATTTCCAACTCCAACTTTATGCGTTGCTTTACCAAAAAATCGTTCCATGCAACAATGCGAGGAGTGGTAAGTTCCACATACATGGCTGGAAAATTAGATATTGAAAAGTAGAATATCTGTTGCATTATATAAGACATAATTAGTGATAACATCATGGCCAACATAGTGTATTACCATTATTAAATATCAAATAATTGAACATATACTTATAAATAAGACAAATAGTTACCTGTAGAAACATCAAACACCTTTTAATCCAAACACTTTCCTTCCTCCTATGTTCATGTATAGCTTGAATAAAAAATTCTAATACAAATTCTCCCCCAATTTATGTTCCCTAGTTTGCTTTTGGGGTGTATACCATAATGCGTGACTACCTTCCAAACGAGATGTGGGTGCCAATAAGGTACATGCAAAAATCAAGAAGACCCACTTAAATTCCTCAATATCATCAATGTCAACCATTAATGCCTCTATATCCTTCAAACTCGGCATTGGACTAGCTTTAACAACTCCCTTGTCAACAATCAACTTCCTTCCACTATATGGAATGCCCATCATTGACATCATGACAAGTCAAAGGGACCTTCTTACCCCCAAATAACTCAAGTTGGGAATAAGCAATGTTTGTGTTTCTTATCAACCAAAATATAAATCTAAATTCACCTCCTTGAAACCTAATTGCAATAGCCCGCCAAAACCAAGTTCTCTTATTACATCTTTCTTCACTTCTGAGAGCAAATGTATTCCAGAGAGGAATCTACAGCCAGAACAACGACACTGTCTGTTCATATTATCACTGCATTAAACAACCATAATTCATTAATAAATGAATCAAATGTTAAAGACATGTGAATGTGAATATAGTGTTCCTATATACATTCATCATAACTATTACACAAATATAACATATATTAACAAAGAAATGGGAAACATTTTGCTACATCATGTAAATGAAAATCATTGAGATAGGTTTCCCCTAACCTCTCAATAATATGGTTATCAATAAGGGTCAACTTGTTATATATAGGGCCACCCACTATGATACCCACTGCCCAAATAAAAACACACAATGTGCAAATAGTGGGTCAGCCTATTAAACAAATGGTATGCCTTAAATTTACGTACTCATCAAACCAATCAATATAGTTTACAGTATTACAATTTAGAAATAACAGTCGAAAGTAAAAACTAGTGTTTATTAAAGTGGAAACCAAATCAACATAGAGATTCTTTTTATTCATTATTTATAATTATTAAGTGTCTTGGATATAATTTCTTAATTTTATTTCTAAATTTATAAAGTAGTACTAAATTTTGTATAACATTGAAAAAGTTATAGATATATATATAACAGTTCATGTAAATTTTGATTTTTTAAAAATTAAAATATAATGTTTTTTTTTTATATTGATAAATGAAAGTTATATTATTTTAAATGTTTAAAACAATGTTTTAAGAACACAATCCATGAAATGGGAACAATTTAAAAGGTCAATTCTCAATTTAGACCAAAAAACAAAAGGTCAGTTATGAATTTAGAAGAAAATACAGATAGATTATGTAGGAGGATAGGACGACCTTAATGGTCTGGGAGCTTATAAGCTTGTTACTTAGGAGCTCAAATATAGAAATTAAAGACCATACTTTGGTTCATGTTATGGGATGCTATACAAAGAAACCAAAAAAATCATTATGGTATGAGAACCATTTCTCCATAGAAGAATGATGAAAAACAATGAAGAAAAAATGAAATGAATATATAAAATTTTAGTTTCTTTTAAAGTTAATAATTTATGTATGTTTTAATTATTGTTACTAAACTTGTTACCATGGTATGAATTATGTGTGTATCACCAAAATGAGATAATGTTTTAAACCATATTTAATACTTGAATCCTTAATTAATATATACATATAATCCATTACTTTTAGATTGCTAATCAATAACTGAGACCTCTATCCACCAACTTGAAAGGCACATTATTGCGTCCCTAATATGACTCAAATCCATATTTGTTGGTTATTATATTAATATTTAGATCAAGTTTTAATCATTTCATATTAAAATCAATTAGTATTCACTAAGAATAAGTTGAATCTCTTATGATATTTAAAATCACATTTTATAGTTTTGTTTCAAGAATATGACTCTTATTTGTAAAACTAATATTTGGATCGAGTTTGAATCATTTCATCTTAAAATCAACTAATGTTCAGTAAAGATAAATCGAACATTTTATGATATTTAAGATCATGTCTTATAGGTCTATTCTAAGAATTAATCATCTTTAACTCAAACTTAAAAAAAAAAAAAAAAGTCATCCATATAACTCCAAATTCCAAGAAGTTCTTTTGAGGAGAGGTAAAGAAATATAGCAGCTAGTTTTCTGTAGTGGGAATCCCAAATCTGACTAAATATGATAAAGGAATCTAAGAGAATGACTAAACTTCAGACTAAGATATAACTTATTCCACTATCTTTTATTCGGTCCCATTTCATCACTGATTTTGTGGATTGCTTCATTAATTGAAGAAAAAAGTTTCCCTAATCTGTTTGATTTTCTATAATCCCATACCAATGATGGGACTTTATCAATCCAACACACTCCTAATTTTCTAAGTTTGTCACTATTCGAAATAAAGACTTGTTCTCAAAATGACCCCTTAGTTCATGATTGTGACTCCAAAATGATACAAAATATATTACAAATAAGCCAAACACACCATAATGTGGGTAACCAATTTTGAAGCAATGGATCACAAGTTTGTCATTTTTTGGTGATCATATCAGCTCACTATCCAAGAATTCATTACTAATTTAAAAAATAATTTATGTGTGAATCCCATCATTGTCTGATTTCTCCTCAAACCCCTTGATGCATATTTTTCCTATAAAGACAATCCCACAATATGGAAAATGATGCCATTTTCCATGACTAATGAACAACCATTTTAAATTGTTCCACTGTATTTTAATAAAGTGCCTAACACATTATCAGACTTTGTTTCATATGGCCCTAGGTCATTTTCTCACACCTGAGTCAACAAATTATTGAAAAATACTAAAAAAATTATTCAACCAATGGATTTTAAAAAAATATAATAATTACTTTTCCCATCAATGTCCCATTAAAAAGAAACTCATTTAAAAAAAAAAATTACAAAAGTAGGTATAAGGTAACTAGACAAAGGAGAGAGGCATGTCATAACATTTGGAGTTGAATAATTGATGATGGTAAGATGGATTCCTGCACTCACTTTAATTTACAGTAAAAAAACAAATTAAAGGGCATGTCATAAATGTATTGTGTTGTAGAATCATATGGGAGCTAATGATAGAGTTCAAACAAAGCTAATACAGAAGTTTAAGTATATGATTAATATGGCTCATAAGTGGAAAAAAAACATGTTGTTTGGCCACATTAGCTTCTCGCTTGATAAAGAAAATGACAAATTAAAGGCCATTTACATTATATAGCACATATATATGCCTTGATCTGATACACTGGATTTATTTCTACATTAATGAGAGTAGACATGTTAGAAGATAATGGCCTCTCTTTATGATGTGATCAAAGTATATCTTGTGTTTTTATGACTCCTCGTTAATGTTCTTTTTTGTTATGCTGCTACATAAAATTAGGCCTCCGTCTATCATGTTCTAATATTATACAAAATCCTGATTCTATCCCATAATGCCCTGAATATTCTAGCCCATGGATGAGGTAGCCTTCCATCTCATTAGCAATTCGAATTTCCATGAGTTATTAAATAAAATAATTATTTTAGAGTCTATAAAATATAATTAGTCACATCATCAAATAAGAGATTAAAAATTATTTATTTCAAAGTCATAAAATGAATAATTATTTACTAATTTAACATAGCTAATTATTCATAAAATTAATTTTTACTATAAAAAATAATTTAGCAATTATAGAAAAACAATAAACTTAATACTTGAATATAATTAAAAACTAAAAAGTATAAATTTTGTCTTATCATTTTCACTTTTTTGATAATTAAAAATAAATAAATAATATATCAATTCATATTTTGATAGGTTAACCAAAACTTTAGAAACACCTTAACCCTAATATTTTCATTCAAACATTGTCAATGTCAATTCAAACACCGAATTAAGTACAACTTACATCGGTTGGAACCGCCCAAGTTGCAACCCTATTTTTCACTTGTTATTTTCTACACTACCAACATTGTTGTAGGCTTTACACCTCAAACCAAACATAGCATAAAGAAAACCCAATGGATATATCAAATTGGTAATATCTTTTCCTTATTAATGTTAACTTCAAATCAGAATTGTTTTAATAATTTCCTTTTGATATACACTAAGTATTTAGTTTAATAAAATAAGGTGAACTAAAATACATAAAGAAACACTTATTTAAGCATGACAATTTTAAATTTTTTTCCCAATAGTCATTAAGTAATAGAAAAGTCCACACCCATGATGACTAAAGGCATTCCAGCACCCCACATGAGAGAAAAATAAATATTGCTTCAGATGCTCATGCAATGGGAAAATTAAAATCACTTATTTTTAGGGAAAAAAGGGTTCTCCCCTGTATCCCACGATTTTATTTAATAAGGGGTTGTTTGGATGAATCATGGGAAAGAAATGACGTATTTGTCTCTCGTTTTCCCTTAGTTTTCTTTACTTTCTAGAATAAGAGCGATGTGCCAAACAACATATGGTAACTAGGGCTACAACCCGAATGGGTTAGGTTGAATTAGTGATTCATCCAACTTATAGATTAACATATTTGACACTGCAAATAATTTTTCATGGTGTGTAATCAGGTAACCACAACTCACCTAAATGTCGACTCATGGTGTGTACTGGAAAACCTATACAAGAAAGAAGAGTAACCAAAAGTCAAAACTACAGATTTTCTTTTGAAAATTCCACCCCAATTTGAATTATATGAATTTGGTTTCATGACAAATCTTGCACTATATCAACCTCAAACAATGTTTTTCCTTGCACCCGTCACTTGAAGATAATAAAAAGGAGAATGACATAAAGCTAAAATTTTCAAAACTTCCATGACAATTACATAAAGCTGAAATTTCCAAAAGTCCCATGACAGTTACAGAAATGAGGGAGGCTAGATCTTATCTCAACAAGCAATAATAAGAACCCAAATGAACTCATAAATCCATTACATTCGTACCTGGGAAAGCTCATCTCCAACCTAAACCGTCCTCCTCTACTCTCTCTCTCTCTCTCTCTCAATTTTTTTTTTCTCCTCCCAGCTCGGGCCACCTCTCTCTGTTTTCACTACCATCTCCCCTCGCGAATTGTGGTTGTGAAAGAAGGTGAAAGAATATGGATTTTGGAGTTAGGGTTTGGTTCAAGAGCGAAGAAGGGATTTGGGAGTAAATCTCACTATCCATTTTGTTATGTTTTAGCAAATATTTTTTTTAAAAAAATAATCCACGTAGAGTGTCTAGTTGGACGGTGACATGTACATGAGCCATGTCATTGGCTTAAGTGGAAAATTGATTTGGACCTTGCTTATGTGGCTTTTCCAAGCAGCTGACCTAACTATGAGAGTTGTTAAAGTGCAGGAGGGCATTTTTGGAAGGGCGTCGACATCACTATTACAATGTATGAAAAGGTCATTTATTTTCCCCAAAATCCACTAAATTTGAAAATTAAAAAGAAAAGTTTCTAAAAGGAAAAATTTTCCCCCTTGGTGTATGGTTACATAAATTTCCCTATAATTTAATCCCATTACCCATAATCCTAACCTATTAGCCTGCAAGGTACCCTGCACCAGTTGTCCTTGACCACTTTTATAGCCTTTAGAACACCATAATCAAAGCTAATATCAACTACTAAAGTCATATAGCATAGCCACTATGCATAGAGTCTCATCACCCATTCCTTCACTTTACAACAACCCATTCTTTGGGCTACCCAAGACCCATCTCCATTGTCTTCACCTGTTGTCACTCCTTTTCATAATAGCCCACAACTCTAGCATCCTACCTCTAAGCTACATGACATGGAGCTTTGAACCAACTGCTCTTATGGTCCTCTCCTCCGCCAAAGCCTCATTTCAAAGTTATTATGCCTGCAAATGACCAAAGCACAACCATCCTTTCACTTTTTTATCACCTGTATCCACTTTTTTCTCCTATAAATTGAACACCACACCGAGCATGACACCTCTACTATAGCTTCGTCTTCTTCTCTCCCAAACTGAACACTACATCTCCACTAGAACTTCATCTTCTTCTTCTCCAAACTAAAAACCACCTACCCTATAACTCCATTTTTCTCTCTCCCAAACCAAACATTATCTCATCATCTCTCATTCTTACCTACATTGAGCGTTGATCATTGAAGGTTCAACATGTTATGTCTCTAGAAAATACCATTAGAGTGGCATTCAATCCCATTTACTCCTCATGCACCTTGTCGGAGATATGTTATGGCTTGTCACTATTGCCTCTATCCTAAGCACCTATCTCCAGCACATAGTCTTCTTTAACTACCCTAACAACTTCAATCTAACCAACATGGTGTTCTTGTTGATCTTGTAGGTTGTGCATGGCCATGCGTGTTGTTTTCTATCCACTTTATTTATTATGTATTTTTTTTGTTTTTTCTTTTTAATTTTTGTTTTGATTTTTTATTATTTATTTATTTCTTTTTATTACTTTGCATCTTTAAGCTATGAGAATAACATGTAAGGTAAAAACAGTAAATGATCAAGTGATACAGAAGAATAGGAAAGTTGGTTTTCTAACACCTTGTTTGGCCAAGAATATAGGGCGACGGTTTTGAAAGTCATGATGATGCCATTGGGTTGAGGGAGTGAGATCACATGAAGAGTGATCACCGACCTATTTTATGTGGGTTTCCAAAGCAGTATAAAAGCAAGAAAACTACCCCTATTAAGGATCTTTGGGTTCATTCCTTTCATCTGGGACTGAGAGAGCTTGAGAGAAAAGTTAAAAAAGGGGGAAAAAAAAAAACTTGAGAGTTTGGGATGAGGGAAATGAAGATTGAGAGCTCCAACAGAAATTGTCGTGTCATAGAGCTTCAAGCCATCTGATTTTGCATATTGCATCTTCTTTTCAGGTTCCAATTTCTTTAAATTTATTCATGTATTTATAGACCCTCCATTTTATCCTCTTAACAGATGTGACACTAGGTGTGTTCCCATACTTCTCTTTTGACTTGTAGTCATCTTTTGGCTACCTTTCAAGCTTAATTTAGGCTCACTTAGACACACTTGGCCCATTAGGCACATTTGGCTCATTTAGGCTCACTAGGC